>JACJUY010006976.1:8305-39366 GCA_014220935.1 Platorchestia sp. MABIK
ATTAGGTGTGTAATGAAAGAAATATAATTAAAATGATTTCACTACGTGCCGTGTTCTTCGTTTTCAAATTCTGTATATTTCGTTGGTCTGTGCATGACTTCGACCTACCAGTGCTGTCACAGTTTTATTACCACTACTTTCCAATCGTTATATTTCGCTGAAATTTGTTGTTGCCTATCGAAACATCAACCAGATACAACACCGCACCGTACGTTGTCTTTTGATCACTGGATTTTGACGCTGTTACTTCTGATGATTGGTGCGGAGAAGCCAGGAAAAGAAACACATTGAAAGAGTAAAGGATAAAAGCACTGCGAAAAATCCAATCGAGGCTGGAGTAAAATTACTGGAAAAATGGCCTGAAATGGTTTGTCTAATTTAAAACGTCGGTACGATACGGAGCAATGTGGTTCAGCTAGTACGGCTGGAACAGAGTATACAAATATAGCCCCAATAGGTTAAACGGTAATATCACAAGTAAATGTTCAAATTTATACATGAATAATATAAACACAGAAAAATGAACAGCACAAACATCAAAGACTGATTAAGCGCAAACGCAACACGCAACACAGACACCAGAACGACTCGGAACACAGATTTAGTACAAAAGTATATGCAGTTACAGTACATATACGCATTAGTAATAAGACCCAAGCTCTGATAGGGATAAAGTACAAACTTGAAAGAATGGAACAGGCATCGGTTCAGATGTTATCAGCATTGCGATGAAAAGAGCTGCCGATTAACTTAATGAATTCTCACAATTCTTTACAGTGATACTTATGTAAAAATACATAGATCCTAAACTTCTTTGTTTTAGATTTACTAGTACCTCAGATACTGCATGAGTTAATATATGTGTCCAGGCTGTAACAGAAAAAAAACTGAACATGACATCAAAAACGAGACGAGCGGCTCATTCTTTGGTTGCTACCTAAGTCACATGTCATTAAGAACCAATCACGCACAGGCACCAGTTTACTCGTTTTAAAACCTTCTCACATAGCTCCAGCTATACAGCTGTGAGAATTCATGATTCGGCAGCGCTTTTTATTGAATTGCTGGGAATGTTTGAACCGTTGCCTGTTCCATTCCTTCAAGTTTATATTGTATCCACATCTGAGCTCGGGTCGTATCATAATTGTGTATCTGTACCGTAACTATGTACATATACTTGCGTACTAAACCTGTGTTCCGAGTCGTCATGGTGTCTTGATACCATAGCGTTATGTTTCGCACTTAAACAGTGTTTGATGTATGTGTAGTTCATTTTTCTGTGTTTATATAATTCATATTTAAATCAAAACATGTATTTGTGATGCTAGTAATTAAGCAATTGGTGCTATCAATCTGAACATGTATTTATGATATTAGCGTTTAACCTATTGATCTATATTTGCACACTCTGTTCAAGCCGTTCTAGCTGAACAATATTTCTCCGTATCGCACAAACGTTTTGAATCAAGCAAACATTTTCATGTCGCTTTTTCAGTAATTTTACTGGTCCCTCAATTGAAGGGCAAAAAGCACAAGTAGGCTAAGCGCAATTTTGCTGCATAGTATGCTCTGCGGCTGAGCACACTAAGCTCAGAAGTTCTCGTATTCAAACATCAGAGCTCAAGTAGGCTAAGCGACACTACGGCTTACTTCGAACGAAGATAGATCTTGCCACACTTGACTGTGTCAAGTAGGATAAGCGCACTTATTTAGAAAATGTGAAGACAAGCGCACTTATCTAGAAAATGTGAAGACAAGCGCACTTACCTAGAAAATGTGAAGACAATGAAAACGGACTTAGCTAGAACACCGATATAATGTTGAATTCAATCTCTAAATGCACATCACTGGCTGCGCTAACTTTTTGAGAAATTATGTTTGGATGATTTCAGTAGCAACTTTTAACTTAGTGTGTGTTACATCGTACTTGAAGGTTAGCACGTAATCAAAATTGAGGCTTTTCTGTATTTTTTAGTCATTTATCATTATACATTTATTTTGCGACATTTCTTCTTTTTTATGCAATTATGAGCAATGAAAAGTGTTTCTACCGTTGCATAAGAATCTTCATTTTGATTTCCAAATCGATTTAGAAATTATTCAAGTCTGCAACAGTGGCGATGTATATATAGATACTAAATTGAGCACGTCAGTTTCGAAGTAAATTTTGAAAAATATCCATAAAATGTGCCACCGTGAATAAAAAGTTCACATGTTCAGGGGTATTAAGTTCAAACTATTGTACTCTACTGTTCCTGTTATGGAAAATGCTCAATAAAAGGCTCATTTTGAGCAGCTTTTACTGCAAAATTTTCCCTTAGTAGTAAACGACGATGGCGGGATAGTATGAGATCTACCCTCTGTTTTCTGGTATAGTATGAAAAATCCCGTACATTAGAGTCAATTATTAAAGATGAAGATTATTTAGTTAAGGATAAATAAAGCATTTATTAGACAAACTTGTTATAAAATGCTATTCTGGTATTATTATGTGGTTATTCTGTTATCAAATCTCACATCGTTTAATTCAGAAAGAAGTAAGTTGATCCTCGTGTTTTCTCATAGTTTCCAACAGTATTGAAGGCACATTTTCAAGAAGATTTTGCTCTCTCAATAAGAAACAACTGAATTCTCACTGGAAATTACTTTGTAAAAATCCCTTGAAAGTTTTGTGTAATTCTCTTTTTGAAATATACTTGTAGGAAATGTAATTTCAATCTTATGCACTAAATCTAACATCATATCTTAGATACTTTGCAATTATTATTGAAAAGGAAATTGAAACCAAGAAATACATAGCATAAAGAGCTTTGTAGATGTTAAACCCCTTCGGTATATATCATACTATACCGTCACCGAAACGACTATCGTCTCTACGGAAGTAGAACGCCTAAGTAGAAAGCGTACTGGTCCTAGGCAAAGGTCAGTTATGCAGTTTATTGTTGAGGTAATATACATGTTTATTATGTTATTTCTCCGCTTTAATGTTATTTTATGTACGGCTCCAAACTCTCTTCTAGAACTTTTTTCAATTTATTTCCTGACTTCCGGCTTTTGTGCACATTAAATCCTGCTTTCGAAAGCATTATTGTGCGTATATTCCCCGTGCATGTACTCGTACTTTACAGTACAGTACGACAACCATTACATGCTAGGTAGCAAGACGTTGTGTATATCGACTATTGATGGTGCATGTCTATTTAAATTGATGTTTTTTGTGAACTGCCATCATCGACGCTAGTCCTGCGTGCGTTTGAGTATCTATGTTACACTGTCTGTACCATGAACCATGAAAAAATTACCTCTGCCGCTCACCGTATCCTTCACACAGAGTTACCGTGTATATTTCACACGGGCGTGGGGTCTGAAGAGGGGATATTAAATTGAAACGAGCTTGGTTGAACGATATTTACTCAACTTGCTTATAAGGATCTAATTTTTGATGCCTAATATAGAAAATAAACATATTGGTAATTACCAAGCCTTTTTCTCTTTTTTGTAGAGAGTGGCTGAGTATAATTGACATGAAACTATACAGGGGATGTACTGTACATGATAGGGGTTCCCCAGGTCCCTAGTCACGCCTGAGCTTTAAGGCCTTATTTTCCTCTCGTTTAGTGCCCAGGTAACATTCCTTGAGGATAGTGAACACACTACAGGCAACAACCCTGATTTGCCGCTTCAGCCTTTTTTTGCGTACAACTGCTGCGTACAGGGCTCGAGCCCGTGCATGAAGCACAGAACGCAAGCGCTCTGTACACTCGGCCACTGCAAGGCCAAAACAAAGAAAATAAACAAATAAGGCAAAATCTCAGCAGCGAATTAAAACATAATTGACCTTGACTATTTGAATGATGTAGAACACATCTTCAAAAATCGATCTGAACAGTTCAATGAGAACTGCTCATGCAGCTACTAGATGGAAATTAAATGAAAAGAAAAAAGCCGTAGAGTGACATAAAAATTCAATGTGATCAATTCCGTACAGCAGTAACTAGGGTTGACGAAACAGTTTTTCTATGACATGGCATAAAAGAAAATATACCTCTGATGGGGCGCAAACTTATTGATACTAAAGGTTGCAAAGTTTTCGACGCAAAATTCATAGCAAATAAAAATATGGTGGCGCAGTGCATACACGAGCATGACACAAAGGAAAGTACTTCAATATTTAGCAGTAAAACCGCAACACCAAACGGCTCTGAGTTTTCTGAAAAAACACTGCATTTTAAGCCTATGAAAACAATTAAAACGCTCTGTGAGTGAACCGACAGTTTCTCATGGCCCCCTGGAAATATTGAATCAAATAGATAGGCAGAGGATGAATCATCAAGAAAGGCAAAAGGAAATTTCTATCACGCAGCGTAGTTTAATTTGAATGACATGAGCCGAATCAAAAACTAAAGAATATACTCGTGATGGTTTCTACATCCACAAAAAAGTTAAGGACGTAATTATTGTACATGAAAAAGAACCGGCAACCTCTATAAAGTGTCCAGTCTATAATCCTCTTAGAGCCTAGTACAAGTGGCAACAAGGATGAATTTAATCATACATATTAATTAGTGACCCAATACAAGTACTTACGTATATTCTTCTGTTAATTAACTCGCAGTATGAACTCATCATTCATGGAGGAGATATTTAACAGAAAAACATTTCTACACGCTACATGAATTATTAACGCAAACACTAACTCATGTAAATTGAAATCCTTATTGAAAATTTGTACTATGTTCTTTGGGTAGGTAAAGGTTTTAGTAACATCAAAAAAATGTTTGTGCTTCAAAGCTCAGATTTCATAACATCTTATAAGTTTGAAGCTACGTTTCCATAACAACTATGACTTCACTGGGCAAGGGGATGGGCACCATGTAGTAGTATGAACGTGTACACCAAAAACCTATGCACGAACATGTTCCCATGTAACAAACATCCGGGAGCATATAATATAAGTCAGGAAAGAAGTTCAAAATGATAAAATTTCCAAAAGGAAGTATTAATGATGGTAAATAGAGACCCGTGAACAAAAAAATAGATGGTTCGAACAGAGTAAATCAAAACAACACACTCTTTTGATCAAACAAGTCCTACCTTATTTTCAGATTGAGCCTTTACATTTTCCTCCTGGGACCACTACTTCCCATACACAGTAGTTTTACCCCTTCAAAGACATTTGGGAAAGAAAATGAGTAAATCTATGAAGCAAATGATATCGTTGATACAAGATGTAATGTAGGTTCCCTAGTTTCTCTTCAACGAACTAAACTAAATCAGATAAACGTCAGATTAAAAACAAATTAATTCTACATTCAATAATCCATACACACGCCATTCTAACGGTTTCCTTATTCATTTCACATTTTTCACCTAAAAGGCAGATGATCATACAATTTTTGCCTTTTGCACCACAAAGGTTATCCCAAGAAACGCTAAATCCACATTCAAGGCACATTTTTGCTCCTACAAGCAGATAGTGTTGGGATGATAGATCATGAAGAAGGTAAATGTAAGATTGAAACAATATATAGATAGCATCAGTAGACCACCGAGAGCTTGACTTTTAGAATACGGTAGAAAATGTAGCTAAATAACAGAGATAAAGAAATAAATAAAAAAATTTTGCCCTTAACAAAACCAAAAACGGCATTTCATCAAACATAAGGCTTACCTAACCATCAGCTCGGGCCCTAATACTGTCTCCCTAGGGGCGCTACTTCTTTCAAATACAACAGTTATATTACCCTGAGGAGCTTGAAATTATTCCAAATGCACCTATTTCAATACATTCTATAAATAGCAGTTGACTACGAACCTAGGTTCATATGAAAGGAATTTATTTTATCAGAACTTGATGATACGCCCATCATTTGCTTCAAAATAATCAAGTAGCTTATAGTGTATGTTTGTTCATAATGAGTATTCGATTTACATACCACCTGAGGTCTTGTTCTGTGCTCAAATTTCAAACTGAATTTATGTACTGTTGAAGTCAATAAATAATATGGTTTAGATTATGGGTTTCTTCAACATAATATCAACAGCCGCATACGTAATTTCTGAGAGAACACTGGAGCTCTATATTTCGATTTGTCCCAAGACAGGTAAAAATTAGTTTACTGACGACTTTCACGCTAGGACCCATTTGACCACTAACAACCGGGTTGGGGCTTTTTCTTAAGTCGGAGTAGTCCAAAGCTTCAGAGTAGTTGCTCCTGACGTCTTTGTGTCCGCTGATTCGACCCTCGAGATCTCTGCTGGTATCTTGTTCTGATGACCTGGAAGTCGAAAAGATTTATTCATTCAATATTACATAAGAGAAGGAACTTAATTTTATTGGGAAGAATTTCATGACACGCATCACCCATGAAAAGAAAGTCTTTTCCGAGTCAAATGTACTGCGAAATGGGGAGTAGTGTACAGTGTGTTCAAATATAATTGACTACTGAGATCATTTTCACGATGGGTATGTTACCGAAGATTAGATCAGATTATTAGTTATTTTAAGCCTCCCTATCCGGAACAAAGCGATCCAAAGCGAGGAAGAAGGAAGGCACCATTTAGTTTGGAGTTAAGGGAACGTGGAATCTATACAGAAAGGGCATAGAAACAGTAAGACAAGACAGCTGACAAGATGTGACAGCTCAATTTAGTTTACTGCAGCTATGTTGGTACACTCTAGGACTTGGGAACTCACAAGCTAGATCGAGTATTAAGAAAAAACTACAACTCAAAAACCTTTATAATCACAACAACAAGCTCAATGAACTTAGCAAAATTACGTTCTCACAGCAGTTGCTCTTCTCTGCTTACCTTACCACACATCACTTGTAGTAATAAATCATACGCTGATTCTCAGAATCATTTCCTATTGTTGAGGTGGGAGTAAATGTAGCCAAACAGTGCGTTTGAATGGCAAAGTGCATTTGCTTACATTTCAGCGCTCAAAACATGCCGTTCAATGTTTCTCTAAATACTTTCTTTATTCATGACGGTGAATATCTGACCTTCTCGCCAACCGCTGAAAACCAATTTTTTTAGCACAAAGGTGACACCGAAAAGGATGAAACTACAGAGATAAATCAAAAGCAAGAATCCATGGGTATATAGAGACTTAAATCTTCAATGATGCTAAAAATGATGTGCGCCTGATTATGTGCAACAGGCCACCATGTAAAATGCAAAATGATGTGATGTGCAAAATGATGAGCAACAGGCCACCTGTTGTAAAAGTTTGTGAAAGCGTACTGGTGAAAGGTCCCTTGTTTTATCAATCATAGAAATTAGTTGTAAGATTTTTAGAGTGTAGGTAACCGATTAAACGCACTTATTGTCTTAGACACATGCATTTATATGCTGGCAAGCTACTGGTTCGAGTAAAACCGCTCTTCTTATCCATAACATCATAAGAATTAGACGTTGAGTCTTGAAATTCGACTGATGCGTACACAGAAAAATCTCTGTTATCTTGAAGCATTGATCTCAAAATGGGTAAACTTTCGCGAAATTTAGAAAGTCGTCTTCCCTAATATAAAATAAAAGCGAAACACCTTCAGAAATCAACCATGAATTAAAAATGTGTAAACACAAGGCATCAAACTTCTAATAAGCTCACCACTACGACTTAATCGAGTGAACATAGAATAAGCAAAAAAGTATAAAGAGAGAACTGAAATAATTTGAAGAACCAATAAGGAATAATAGTGTACGAAATCTACCTAACTGCAACCAAAATTGAATTTATGGTTGAAACAGGTGAAAATGTATTCTAGTTTTGTTTCAAATATATTTTAAACTGTAGAATTTACTAAATGAGCTGCTATTTCGAAAGGTCATAACAAATTCAACCTAATTTCATGATACAGATCTACCATATAATCATACCGATTCCACATAACGTTCCAGATAGAGTTCGGGAGACGGATCTCTCAACAGGTACTGCGCTGGGTGTAGTTGGAGCGCTGGCAAAATATTCATCTGTAAGAAGTGCTGCCGTACTTCACCCGCTGCGTTATCATCTGGAAAAAGTGACTTATATTATTGAAAACACATTCGAATGGTAAGGAGTACAGTCGACGAGAAATAAGTAACAAAATAGAGACTCCGACAAAGTATTATAAAAAATTTACATGAACATTTGGGGCAGGTGTTTTATCAGCGACTGTGATCAGAGAGCGTGATCAGGGAAATAAGTTTCCCTTGTATGTCGATGGATCGTTTAAAGCGAGGAAAAACATATGGCCCGGAGATCAGGAATGGAAACACCACTGTGTTGTTCTACAATCAGTGATAAAACCGTAAATGCTTTGAAATATTTCTAAGTCAAAATTATTTTTGGTATGAAAGTCTAAGGCTCCTTCCTTACCCACAACAAAGAAGCTAAAAAAGAGAGTAATCACGATGGAATCCTTGAGTATGATTACGAACACGGGGTACCTATGCACAAGTGTGTTCCCACACAAGTCTCTGTGCACAAAGGAAATATGTCAGGTTCAAACTTCAAAGATAAAAGTTTAAGAAGTTAGTAGGTGGAAAGCATTCAGAACAGAAAAAAAGATCTTGTTAAAAGTATACTCGCTATTTCACCTAAAAAGGGTTCCCTAACAATCAGCTCAGGCCCGTACATTTTCCCTTTGGAAGCGTCAAAGGTTTAATAGTTGTATCTTTCTGAGGGTTTAATTTGAGAAAAGACGAAGAAAGTGCCGGGAAAGACACAGAGAGGCTTGATGCAAGGTTTGCGAAGGGATGGACTATGATCTTCCGATTTACTATGGTGGCATGGATGGAGATTTTTATTTGCAGTTAATAGTAATGTGCTTGTTCAAATGAGCAATTTAAAAACGCACTCAAAGCTTACCGATATGCCATTTTTTTACGAACTCCGAAGCGTTGAAAGCAGATTCCACAAGTAATGATTAGTACACAGAAAAGAGTTTACTCGGGAAGGATATGAAGAAATTACAACAAATATGAAATTTCAGGAGTTAATCGTTTCGATATCTGAAGCCCAAGTACTAATGACGAAATAATGTATGCAGTGGAAACATTAGTGACAAAAGCACATCCTGCTGCGTGAGGACAAAAAGCTATGTAATGAGGTTTGTAAAATGTGTTAAAAAATTACATGCATGAAGTTTTACCGGTAGTAATGAAGCCACTGAGTGGGGACCATGAAAAATGATTAACCAATGCATTCATATATTCTTGAGGTGAAATGATGCAGAAATAACGAGACTTACAGGATAAATGTTAAAAGAATGACCATTTATCTCAATTAAGACAACAGAAGTTAACTGTTATACGCTTAGTAAACGGATTGAACACAAAGAGAACTGGAGGATTTCTATTTTATAAGAAAGTTTTAGCTTCCCTTAAACCACGACAAAGATGTTCCAAGAGAGAAAGAAGGAAGGCACCATTCAGTATGGAGTGAGGGAATGCAGAATCTATGCACAAGGTGCACAGAAACAGTAAACTAAGAAAGAAGTTCATGAAACAAGAAAAAATTGAAAAAGAAAGTAGGAGGTGCTGAAAAACAGGACAGCAGTGAACCGAAAAAAGGTGGTCCGTAACAAAATAAAAACCTATTCTATTTTAACAAAAAAGGAAGCCTACCTAACCTTTAGCAGCAGTGATTAGTTTACAAAAAGAATGTAAAAGCCCATTGCAATGCTCAGAATAACGAACAATGACAAGTTCAAACACAAAATTCACCTCATTGGTTGCATAGACTAAACTATAGAAGCACCTCGTTGAAAGAAGGGGTCACTTCAAACCCGAATTGCATCAGAATGTTAGAAGACCCTGTAGGCAATGACACAAAAAACAGGCTAACTCTCATGGACGCAAAAAAAAGGAGTCGGTCGTACAATGGGAACTTCAGTTATGAAAAAGAGGAAATATACGGGGTTTCAAAATATAGTACTCACAGATTAAAATTGCCTACGAGTGCCATGAAACCACTTACGTGAACCAAGAGAGTGTTGCGTAAGAGGAACAAAAAACACATGGGGTTTTATTGCGCCAAGGAGGTCCCCAGGCGCCTAAAGTCACTTATGGCATGAAAACAAAGCTGACAAACGCTGGTAGTGGAAAAACAATCAGAAGAGAGATCCGCGAGCAGAAAATGTTCGGCAGTGCAGCAACTTTAGAGCCACTGATGACTTGACAGTGGATTAAATTTGTTACTCCCTGCCGCATTTCCATGTGGAGAACGCCAACACATGTTTCTGATACAGATTATAATGACATCGCCAGCACAATAGTGACAATTTCTACCGTTAAGTGAGGGCTGGGGCAGCCATATCCTGGTATTTTTCGTGACCTATTAACAACATTCATTAACATTACTGCGAAGGAATGCGTCATCATCTCATGCTGTAGGCTTTTCTCCATAGTGGCTAATGCCTGTTTTAAATTACTGAGACCGTAGTGAACCTATTCAAATCGCCCCGGACTGATAAACCGGCGCTAGGACTGTCACATCTCCAATAGTCTCCACAGTCGCATGCCTGAATATATCATTGAGCCCCTGTGGTCATTGGTGGGGAAGAATGTTACTCTCTTAGAGAACTTCACGCGACATGGGTGCTTCAAATATAAGTATATTTCAAGCCATTCTGGGAGCCAAAGGTATTCACAGTTTCACTTCAGGTAATTACAATGTGTCAGATGATATTAAGTTTTTTAACAACCACCGTTCAAACTTTCCGATATGAGCTTCTTACCGCTGCAGATCACAAGACCTAAAATATCTTTTCACTCAACACCTTCAAAACTTTTTCGCAAAGTATGAAAAACGTGAACCAAATCGTTCCCTTACAATACTAAAATATTCGTATAAAGGCATACCTATTTCATGGAGAACTCTCGATGGAAAAAGGAATGAGAGTGTCAGGTGGCGAAGACGCTGTGGCATTTAGAAATGTTGAATGTTCTTCCACAGCAAGACTGCAGTCATGAGTTTCTTCCATGATGAAAGGCAGTTGTTCCCCCTCTGCGTTGTCATCTAAAAGAAATTGAATTATTAAACCAAATGTGAATGGACTACATTTTCAGTGACGGTTCAACGACTAAACTCTTTCGCAGAACCAAACGCTACATCAAATTAGCAGGCAGTGTGCTGCACATTAAATTTTAAATCTGCATGAATATATTTGATTTGTCATCCTGACTTTCAAAGCATCGGCGAAGAAAAAACATTTTAGAGGAATTTTAAACATGCCCCTGTCTCACAGTGTGTGGCGTAATTTGTTATTTGGGTCGAACATTTAAAATTCGCTAAAACAATGAAGCAAATAACAATTCCATTATTCGATAGGCCAGAAAGTTTACAAATTATATCAACTTACAAATTATATAGTTATATCAACTTATCGTTTGCTTACACTGTGTTAAATTAGGATTGTGAAATCAAAACTGCACATTAAAAAAACATTTTCATTTAAAAAGGGCAGCACTCGACTGTAGATACAATAGAACGAGAATACGAAATAACGAAGCAGATTAGTGAAAATAATAGATGAAGAAACAAAGCAGTTGAAAAAGTTGAAAATATTAAGTCCAATACAGAAATCAAAATAATCAACGAGAAATGCGAAAAACTCGAGAAAAAAATAATGAAAAACTTCAGTTATAAAATTGTTTAAAAAATTAAATATTTTCGAAGACATCCTTCTCATAACTTAAAATCAAATCAGAACCTAAAATCCAAAGTTCGTCCAGATAAACCAAAAAATACTGAAAAATATTTTTAACAGAGTTAAAAAAACGAAGCGATAAAGAAGGAAACCAGCAAACCAGAAACGAAATTCTTAAAAAATAATCCACCTATGTATGGAACGAACAATCCGTAACAAATTGTTCAAAATTAAAAAAATATAAAATCAAATAATGCAAGGAAATATGGGGAAAAAGACATCCCAAGCATCACGAAGTCAACTAAATGAATGAAATCTGTAGGATAGTCTCACTCAAATGAACGAACGGATTAAAGTGAAAGCCAAATACATAAACCCTCTACTTTCCCAATCAAACGATGACATTATAAAACAAACACAAAATATACTCTGAGTCCACTTTGTATTACTTCATTGTATTATATCAACCTCATGACACGACATGAACAGTGTGTGGTTTCAAGTCCCGCATGATAAATAAAAATAACCGTATAATACAGAAAGCTTGTCTATTAAGATAACATCATTCTAGTACGAAGACAATTTGTAATGTAAAAAATAGAAAATATCGATGTCAACTGCTGTCATTGAAGAAGAAGAAAAAATATGGTAACACGTGCATTTGCGATTTGCTCCGAAGGAATCGGCATGTGCTTATTTCTTAATTAGATTGCTTTAAAATGTTTGAGCGAGCGTGCAGTGGGCACTACAAAAAGACATAAGACAAAAATAGCGGGCGCAATGTCATATGCACAATGCGTGTGTCCCTGCATTATTTCAAACGTAACGGCAAAACAAACGTTTCGAAAAGAATAGGTGCCCAAATTTTGAGTACAGTTCCACTGCTCTTGCGGACCGCCGCTGGTAGTCTCCTAACTAGCTTCCCAACTTGAGCTGTGCGTTCACAAGTACGTACGTCTGCTTCTCTGGCCACTCGGGCAGCACTCACGTCAACCAACACATTTTCAGTGTGCGTGAGCGACTCCGTGTACGTGTACGGCTTGTCACCACCACCGAGAATCACTACCATGCGCACTTCAACAGCTGGCTCTCGTCGCTGTGTAACAGAACTCTAGTCCGAACATTTATTATTGTATAGCTCGGCAATATAAGTATCATTTAATAATGGAATGAAATACTCTATGTTTCATTTCACTCTCAAAAGTCACAGCCGTTTTAAACGACACATACAGATTATATGAAGAATTATACCAAATAACAGCAGTTACTGCGACACTACCTATGTCATAATGTTTTATTCGTTATGTCACAACGTATTGTTAACAATGCAAATCTCATTTAGTTTTCAATATAAATTGGCTAATTCGAGCAATTACCAAGTGTTTTATAAAATCAATTAAATAAAAAATATTTTGACGCTGAAGCGTTTGGTAAGTTGCCTTTTATGCATACATACGCCAAATGAATTCGATTACTTGACTTTGAAATTTTTCTGACAAATTTTATGAGCTCAAATCAGTATATTTACTTGTTACTTCTCTCTCGTTATTAATATTTTGATCTCAAAGTGTAAAATTTAGGAACCTCTATGGTCACAATGGTGATAAAGCTCGACGCCAACACACCAAGTAATAAATGTTATGGATTTCATCACAAATATTGAATTTTTGTCGTTGGCGTCAGGAAATTGTGTACAGCCTCTGTACACACCCCTTCCCCTATCATTTACAACATACAAGTATAATGCTTCATCAATACTGAATTCTTTTCAGTTGCGCTCGCGAAAATGAGATAATTTTAAAAGTAGTATTATTGCTTGTTGTCACATTACTTAATACTTCAAATTTAGTTAATTTTTTCTGTCTTTACGTGACAACAATAACATATTAGACGATATCTAATGTCATTTATAAAACTTCCTGAATAAGGAAAAAATATGGTAACAAATACATTTGCGATTTGCAGCGAAGGAATCAGCCTTTACCTGTTTCTTAATTTGATTACTTTATACAACTTGTTTGAACGAACGTACAGAGAGCGTTAAAAATAAAAAAAAGGCAAAAATAGCGGACGGGAAGCCCTACACACACAGGTGTGTCCGTGCTTGATTTCAAACGCAACGTCATACGAAACGTTTCGAGAAGAATACGTACATAGCATTTGCGTACAGTCGTGCTGCTCCGTGTACTCCCGCTGGCAATGCTCTAACTAGCTTCTAAGCTTCAGCTATGCGTTCACACGTACGTACGTCTGGGCTTCTTTCGCCGCTCGGGCGCATCGCGGATAGAATAAGATTTATTATTTTTTAATCTAAATAATGTCTGATTTAAACTGAACTAAATGTAACTGTTAAGATGACCTGATAAGATTACGGAAAAATTTGTCATAGATAACCACATTTTTAAGTAAACAAAACAAATTACTACGCTAACAAACTTCAAAACTTCTGCGACACTTTCGTACGTACATGTCTGATTATAATGACGTCGATGTGCACAAAAAAAGTGATACAATGCATTCTATTTTAACAAAGACAAATTTGTTACTTACCTCCAAACAACCGACGTCTACGTTTAGAACGCTTTTCCAATAATTTCTTAGTATTTTATAACACCCAGAGAATTGAGCAGACATCCACCACTCACGACGTTCGGAACCAGACTGATGAGATGATGTACATTGTACCGTGCTACACTGTGACACTGTCACGTTGCAAAGAGATCGCTTGGGCAGCCTCACTTCGCATTGATGACAAGCCACGATTTTATCTCTGTCACTCAAATATGTTTTACTATTAGTAAGAAAATTCAGTGCGATCTAATATATTGTATTTTTCGTGAATAGAAAGCTTCAAAACTCAGAGCATTAAAGATATTGAATTTATTGCTCTATCCCTTCACCATTTAATGAACATCATAAAGCAAATAGTTTTCAAGTCTCAAGCAAACTATTAGGTCTCTGTAACAACGTTAAGCCTTTGATTGACTTCAACACATAGACCGCTATGAGTAAAAACAGTGATCATGTCTGACACCACTTGTCACACGTACTTTACAGCGGGTAGTATCATGACAATATTATTGCGCTGAGAATTAATTATGAATAATATTGTTTGTGATATTTTGAAAGTTGTCTCAATAAATGCTTTGTATTATTTTTAGTTAGAACAAAAATTGTTGTGGTAACAGAAGACGGAGAACTTCGGTCATTTGGGAAAGTTGCGTTGATAAGCTAGTTCGAAAAAACAGGTTTAAGGAGTATGAGTGTTTATATGTTCGTCAGTGTGTATTGTAGACGCCAGAGCATTAAGTTATGAATATTTATTTAATAATTTTACCCTGTGTAACACAAATGATTGATAATGCAAGCAACACAATGAGGTTTCATCAACTTTATCAATTTATGTACAAAAATTGTGCAATACATAATCATTGATTTTCATTTGTAAGCTGCAGTAGTGAAATAACAAGAATGAAAACTTTTCACATTATGTACTCAGATCTATTTGAGCGCATATGCTAGCTAAATGATTTAATTGAGGATGCCATTTAAAACTCGTTTTCTATTCAAGTGGCGGCGAATAGAAAATAGCAAACGATGCGCTTATCCTACTACGCTTCACGCCGATTTAAGAACATAGCCTTTCGTTTTAAAGTAGGTTCTGAGGCTTAGCATAGTTGTTGGCTGTTTTCGAAAAAATCGAGAATCTCGCGCTTGTCCTACTTGTGCTTTTTGCCCTTCAATTGCATTTTTCACAGTGCTTTTATACTTTACGCTTTCACTGTGCGTCTTGTCCTGGCTTCTGCGCACCAATCAGCAGAAGAACCTACGCCAAATCTAGTGATGTGATGACAACGTACAGGGCGATGTCGTATGCCTATCTGTGCCTAAGTTACTGGTTGGAGTTTCGACAAAACAACCAAAAATTTCAGGGGAATGTGGAGATTGTAAATTAGTGACAGGAACAGGTACACTGGCTTGCTAACGTCATGCACAAACCTATGAAATTTCATGAATTTGTGAATTTAATTTTTGGTGTGATATCAAAAGTATGTGCTTAAATTATGTAATTTTATAATCGTGATAGATTGCAGTAGGAACACAAATTCTTTATCTTTGTTTTTCTTTTAGTTTTTTTGCTTTCAAAGCTTCTTTGTATCTGCTGCTCAAGCGAAAGTTGGATCAATATGCAGTTTAATGCGCTCACGGAAATTACAAATTCTGTTCCAAAGAATCACTGAAGGAACACGTTTGCACATTTAAAAACGTTTTACATGAATGATGTTCTGCTCGCGGATTCGTTATTTTTGAGATACAACACTAATTTTGTTCAGATAGGAATAACATTATTTGGTCGGTTGCTTAGTCGCCGCGTTGTTGGGTGACGCCCACTTTTCTGGCAGGACACGCCCACTTCTTAGCGCGAAAATGACAGCCCCGGTTTGGGTAAGTTAAGGTAAGCTATTTTAGGTCGATTCATATTATTTTAAGTTAGTTTATTTAACTAACCTACCATAACCTACCCTAACCTCACCCATCGGTACGTTAATAACGTATTACAGCATATTTACGTGTCCGTTCCTTCACTTTATGTACGACGTTCCTATAACTTCAAAGTTGAATAATTCCAAAATTACGCATCGGCGAGCAAAATACCATTTATGTAAAACGTTCTTTAATGTGTTCCTTTAGTGATTCTAGGGAACGAAATTCTTAATTTTCGTGAGCGTATTAAACCGAATTAACTCACCCAACATAACATAAATCAACCTAAAATAGCTTACCTTAACTTACCCAAACCGAGGCTGTTATTTTACGGCCAAGAAGTGGGCGTGTCCCGCCAGAAAAGTGGGCGTCACCCAACAATGCGGTGACTAAGCAACCGACCATATAATGTTATTTCTATCCGAACCTAATTATTGTTGTATCTCAAAAATGACGCAGCAGCGAGCAGAATGTCATTCATGTAAAACGTTGGTCAATATCGGGTTAAATGCGCTCACGGAAATTAAGAATTCCGTTCCAAAGAATCACTAAATGAATACATTTAAAAACGTTTTACACGAATGACATTCTGCTCGCTGATGCGTTATTTTCGAAATATAAAAATTACGTTCAGATAGGAATAACATGATGTGGTCGGTTGCTTAGTCGCCGCATTGTTGGGTCAAGCCCATTTTTCTGGCGTGAGACGCCCACTTTTTGGCGGTAAAATTACAGCCTCGATTTGGATAAGTTAAGGTAATCTGTTTTAGGTTGATTTATGTTATTTTATGTTAGTTTATTTAACTAACCTAACACAATATACCCTAACCTCACCCATCATTACGTCAATACCGTATTACAGCATATTTACGTGTCCGTTCCTTCACTTTATGTACGACGTTCCTATAACTTCAAAGTTGAATAATTCCAAAATTACGCATCGGCGAGCAAAATACCATTTATGTAAAACGTTCTTTAATGTGTTCCTTCAGTGATTCTTGGGAACGAAATTCGGTCAATATTGAATTTAAGCCTTTCACGGAAATTAAAAAATTCGGTTCCAAACAATCACTAAAGGAACACATTTAAAAACGTTTTACACGAATGACATTCTGCTCGCTTATGCGTTATTTTGGAGATATAACAATAATTACGTTCAGATAGGAATTACATTACATGGTCGGTTGATTTTAGGCCTTTCACGGAAATTCCAAAGAATCACTAAAGGAACACATTTAAAAATTACGTCAATGACATTTTGCTCGCTGGTGATTTATTTTTGAGTTATTCAACTTTGAAGTTATAAAAACATCGTATATAAAAGTGAAGGAACGGACACGTAAATATGCTGTAATACAGTATTAACGCAACGATGGGTGAGGGTAGGGTAGGTTATGTTAGGTAAGTTAAATAAACTAACCTAAAATAACATAAATCAACCTAAAATAGCTTACCTTAACTTACCCAAACCGAGGTTGTTAGTTCTCGCCAAGAAGTGGGCGTGTTCCGCCAGAAAAGTGGGCGTCACCCAACAATGCGGCGACTAAGCAACCGACCATATAATGTTATTCCTATCTGAACTTAATTATTGTTATATATCGAAAATAACGCATCAGCGAGCAGAATGTCATTCATGTAAAACGTTGTTAAATGTGTTCCTTTAGTGATTCACTGGAACCAAATTTTTTTTAATTTCCGTGAAAGGCCTAAAATCAATATTGACCAAAAAAATTTTTCGTGAATTTTCGTGTTTATCGGAAATTTTAATATTACCTAATTTTCAAAATTTAGAGTTTTTGCATTTTTATTGCAGCTAGATACACGAGAATGCATAACGATATATAAAATTAAATTTTGAACAGATTTGCATCTCTAAAATTTTTCGACTGCCGCTATAGAAAAAAGTTATTGTGCGAACATGCAATATTATTTCAATTACCTCAAAATGCTACTCCAATTTTCAACTTGGAAGCTTGATTTTGGCCTCATTCGACGCGGAAAGACAGTGGAAACGAACAACGTTGAGGAGTGGATTTTCATTTGAATTCAAGTTTAAATTTTATGAAGAAAAATCTGGTATTTTTATGTCAAAAAAAATTTTTTTACAAAAATGTCATGAAACAATTTTTACTTAAAAATTAAAAAAACGCTTCATTTTTGTGGTGCCGGAGTCCTTCCACGTCAACTGAGACTAAAATCACGCTTCTAAGTTGTAAATTGTAGAAGAAGTAAGGTTTTGAGGTAATTAATTGACTTTGTATGTTCGCACAAAAACTTTTTTTAATTTGTGGAAATCGAAAAATTTTATGTGTTCAGAAATAAATTTTATACATCTGCATCCATTTTCGTTACTCTAGGTACAATAGAAAGGTGTACAGTGAATGTTGAAAAATAGGTGAAATAGGTGATTTCAGGGTAGTTAATCTCCTTAAAGGTAAGCTATTTTAGGTTTACTTAGGTTAGTTTATTAAATAACCTAACGTTACCCAACCTAACCTCACTTAACCTAACCTCACCCATCGTTACGTCACTACCGTATTACAGCATATTTACGTGTCTGTTCCTTCACTTTTATATGTAACATTCCTTTAACTTCAAAGTTGAATAACTCGAAAATTATGCATCAGCGAGCAAAATGTCAATCATGTAAAAGGTTTTTGCATGTGCTCGTTTAGTGATTCGTGGGAATCAAATTTTTAATTTCCGTGAGCGCATTAAAATCAATATCGACCGAATTATATCAGAACAATTAGTGAATTTACAGAAAAGAATGATGAAGCAATTTCATATCCAGGTGAGTACAATTGTTAAAATAAGATAACCTAAGCTAACCTACTCAACCTAACGTAACGTTCATTCCAGCCATGAAAAACGAAAATTAAAATACCGTTGTAACTCGTTAAATACTGATTTACGACGGAAAGTGCACGAAGAAAAAGTTGGTTGTTTTAGGAGAATCTATTACTATCCATGGGAAACAAACACCAATGATTTATACGGTGAGAGCTCCACTTCCACTTCGTCGTGAAGCTGATTATATTTACCATCAATATAAAAATTCTTCCTTCCACAAGTCATAACCCGGTAAATGTTTGCTAGTTAGACTTGACTCTTAAAAGCCATAGAAACTACTGCTTCAAGGAGATTGTGTTGAGTAAATGCGAGTATGTATAGGCCACTTATTTTCTTTCAGTTACATGCCTTCTTCGCTATCTCATCTTTGTATTTTCTTCATCTTCAGTCCTAGGTTTGATATTTCCACGCATAAGGTGCCTTGTGTGAGATGACACCTAGTGCATATATTCTCCGTTTTTTAAATTCCGTCCCATATAGTGCCTTTTCATCGGCATTCAGGGATCATTTTTGTTCTGACTCAGGAGTCTTAAAGTAATCATTATAGTAGAAAAATAATTTTTCAAGTCTTGCATTCTGGACACAAATTCCTGAGCTGGAACCTTTATTCTGTACTTCTAGTGCTTAACAGGACAACGTTATGAGTTCATTGCTTGGCCAACATGCTATTGGGTATTATATGAGAAGTCCATACGTTAACACTTTTAAAATCCTGCATTGATACCATTTTCAACGACGTTAATAAGAAAATTCATCAAGGCATTGTACGCCATGAGGGAAGTTTAGGCAGCGTTCGAGTTCGTGCTTTGTCTGGAGCATAAGTTCATGTATTACAAGGGGCTTCCATGCGCAATCACTTCGTGTATTCTTAGCATATTTTGCCACATTATTTTGCTTGTATCAGTGAAACATCCCCCTATTTTGTTGAAATAGAAAAGGTTCTTTTTTTGTCACGGACCATCTTTTTCGATTTACTGTTGTCATGTTTTTCAGTGTCTACTACTTCTTTTTCAACTTTGGTCTTCCTTCATCTCTAGTTTCTCAACATACCACCTAACTCCAAAAAAAATGGTGCGTTCCTCCTTGCTCTCTTTGGATAGCCTTCGTTACGGTTAGGAAGGCTTAAACTAACATCTAATTTAATCTAGATAGTTGTTCGTGCTACTGCAGAAAAGAAAATATTTTAACTAGCGAGAATAGTTATGTGCCTAATCAAAATATCCAATCATAGGACAAGAAAAGCACAAACACGTGAAAGAAATAACTCACTGATATTAATAAAAATGTTCCGTATCAATATTACATTAATTTACAACGGGAAAGCTGGTTGTATATCATTTTAAACCAATTTTTTTTAATGTGAATAGATTTTAAAATACGGAGGTTTATTTCATTAGATGCTGAAGATATTACTTTAACATCGCCTAATCAAACAAGGAATATCGTAATTCTCTGGATGATAGCGGACTGAGGTATGGGAAGGTGTGGAAAGTAACTGGTTGGTTCTAAAACTCCTGCCGGCATGCTCTGCAACACGAATACCAAGGGCTCGCGTAGTCGAACCCACGTATTCAGTGCGCAACTATATTTGTAAATGACATAGGCAAGCTTGACTTTCAGAGTTTTATTATTATAATTGATGATTGATCCTGTATATTATATAAATTAATCAACACTATTTTGAAATCGATCTGCGAAAATGTTTCGAAAGAAGAACGGCAAGCTTCTTTTTGAGTTTTTCTGATTGCTGACCGAAGAATGGAAACGAAAAGAATCTTTTTTAAGAGCGCTAGGTAACGTTACATCGGAAAAAATTTTCTTCAAAAGTTTTTGACTCAAAAGTCTACTAGCTGTGATGGTAAGAAGAATGCAATGTAAAAAAGCAAAGCACAACCTGGTAAATGTTTGCTTACGGAAAACATAACTCTGAACCCTACAATCTTTGCCCGTTAATTAAGGTTTCGTCTGATAATGATAGACAATTATTCTTTATGGTCTTCAAAGTAAATTTGATATTGGAGTGTCATGAATTCAAAAATCCAGAAATATATTTCAATGATAGCTTTTCCTAAACATCAAACAGTATCAGTAACTTTCACACAACACAGGTTCAAAATCTACCGGACAAGAATTTAATCACTGTTGTTGATGAAAACATATAAATGTTTGCAAACGTAGGCCCTGAAGAAAATCATTCCAAACCTGCAATTTGCTAGTGATAGTTATGTCAAACATGAATAAGGAATTTAAGCCGAAAGTTGAAGTAGAGATTTGAATGAGGATTTAGTTAGGCCGATGCAGGAATCAACACCAGTAAATAAATATTCTTTTGCAAATATCAGTTTCATGTTGCGGTATTTTTCACGATGTAACACAATCCCGAACCCACTTCCCTCCGAACCCACTTCCTCCTCCGAACCCACTTCCTCCTCCGAACCCACTTCCTCCTCCGAACCCACTTCCTCCTCCGAACCCACTTCCTCCTCCGAACCCACTCCACCCACCCCACTGCACCGCTAACCCAATCCACGAATTTAGCTTTTAACGGTTGAGGTCCAAAAACTGACGATGTGAACAGTCAGATTGTGGTTTTTAATTTCCTTATGCTTTCTTTCGATGTTGAGATTTTTTCTGGCAGCCATTCATCCTGAGAATCTTAACATTAATAAAGACGGTTTTTTTCCATGGTTTGAAGGTTGTCTGCGGGGGTTTTCCAGTAGCGTATCGTGAATCCTATCAAAAATTTTGACGCTTGAGCCAAGCTTTGACGGTAATTGATCGAAAGTTTGAAAGAATCAAGCTCAAGTTTTGATGCTTCACCGTCTAAGCCAATTTTGATTAAGCACTGCATTAATTTTCTTTAGCTCGGGACGTACTAAATCTTTTTTCTCTGTCTTGGGACGTACTAAATTTTCTAAAAAACCAAAGCTCTCTTGTACCATTCAGATCAAGTTCTTATAGTCTTCTGGTTGATCGTCTAGGGCCTGCGTAAAGACGCCGTCACACGAAAACCAAATTGTAACGTTTCGTCATTATCATCTCCAGTCAGCTCGGTCTGTCACACTCGGTCTGTCACACTCGGTCTGTCACACTCGGTCTGTCACACTCGGTCTGTCACACTCGGTCTGTCACACTCGGTCTGTCACACTCGGTCTGTCACACTCGGTCTGTCCAGCGCCACGGAACTGGAAAGTTTCAGCATTAGTTTAGGACCAGTTTGGTCATACCATGAATTCAGAACCTGAAATCGTGGCACTGGACCGACCGAGTAATACCGCTGATGGTAGACGATTATGACGAAACGTTATCATTTGGTCTCCGAGTGAAGGCGGCCTAAGCTGCGGTCCTAGTAAATAATTTTAGAGCAGAAAAGTCATTTGTGTTTTCGTTGAGAGCAGGTTCAAGTTTACGGATGTGCAACACGACGTACGTGGAAATACTCGATACCTTTGCCTACTAAGCCGTCATTGTGCTGTAAATCCGGTGATGATATTTTTGTTGAAGTACAGGCCTGAAGCAGTAACAGATGTTAAGAAATTTGATGTCAGATAAATCAGTGTTGAATTTTACGTACAAGATAGGCGTGCAGGGTGTGCGCCATTTTTAAATGTTTTGATTGAAGCGTCTGATGGTACTTTTCAGAGATCAGTTCACGTAAGGCCATCTCATGTTGGTGAAACTATAAATTATGATATAAATTATGATTGTGATGCTCCTCAAATATAAAAAGAGGGTACAGGCAACTCTTGATTTGTCGCCTGTGATGGGACTGGATAACTAGAGACGGTGAATAAACCGAGTTAACATATTTGGTTTAAAAGAAAAAGTGAACCTGTTCTTTTAGGGAAAACTTTGTGCTGCATACGAATAATTATCCTACTGGCCTCTCACTGTTAAGGTGTAAATAAAATGGCAATATTAAAATAAATTAATTGTTAAATGCTCCTGTTTCTAGTTTTTGTGTTTTGTTTTTTGGGTGTTCTTCTTGTTTATACTTTCATAGGTACATCAACTTTTATTTGAACTCATAGGGGTTGTCATATTGGCCCATATTTCGAACCAGCCAACACACATTGAACAAAGTAACATCTGAAAGAACAGCCTTTGTTTACAAAATATCTTTCTGATTTTTTCTTCCAAGGAATGTTGCAGAATACACGACGAACGTGAAGGGTGGATAAATCGAGATGGCGCGGACTAACGGAAGCAAACAAAACTATATAAATCGAGAGGGGGCTAATCGAAATGTGGATAAATCGAGAGTTAGCTGTATTATACACACTTTAATAAAAAAACTTAGAAAGTGCGTAGCAAGTTGTCAAGTTTTCATTCCGAAATGCTTAGAAGTAAGCGGTGCTGCTAGTCAATAATGATTTTCCCAATATTCTAATTCATAAAACTATTAGTAATTTCACAAACCGAACCTTGGGCAATAGCAATAATCCTTGAATTAACTTTAATTGTCTTATTAATATATTGCTTGAAATCAAATGCACATGAATTACAAAATTGATTAACGAGTTAAGCCAACAGATCCGGACGCGGCAATTAAAGTCTGTGTGTATTTTAAAAATCGCAATATCAGTGACCTCTTGGTAAAAAATATGTCTGCATCCAGGGTTAATGATCTGGGCAGGGCCAATGTAATATACCAATTTAAATGTGACATGAGAGTATGTAAGTTTCTTAATAACTGTTACGTTTGCTTGACTAAGATGACACCCTGAAACAAAGATTAAGCTCATAAATACCATGGTTCGATTTTCAATCACTTCCTCATTGACCATAGCTGCGAGCTTTCAAAATAATAATGAAGATCCATACCCTTAGACAAATATCATTTTGTTAAAAAGAGTGTGTTCAAATAATAGAAGCGTTACACATTTATAAACTTAAACCTGTGCTCAACGAAAACGCGAATGAATTTTTTGCTCTGAAATTATTTACTAGCACCGCAGCTTAGAAGTTTGATGCAACCGCTCGTTCGTTTATTTTGACCCCGTCGTTTGTACCATTAACATCTGTAGAGTGCAATACGGTTACCTGATCTCGGGTATACATATTCATGTGATACAAACTCACCCTCTAGTCATTTATAAATTTTTTGTGGTGTGATTTCCAGATTCTTACTGCGTCTCCTACAGCTTTAAGTATTAGATTCGTATTTGATCAATGTGACTGATAAATTTTTCTACCTATTTTCAGCCTGATGATGTTTGTACATCGAGATGTTGCTTTTATAGACTGCAGAGGTATTACATTTAAACTATTGACAGATATTCAATAAAAAAATATTGAGTGAATGTCTCCTTAATTTAACGCGTGATGAACTTGAACTGTTTCTTAAAGTTGAAAAATTAGAAAAAAACTTATCTATTATTTTTTAAAACTCCTTCTTTGTGGTCACGGAGGCTTAAACTGACGCCTCTAATCTGATTTCCATTCATACATATTCTCATTTTAAAATTTGAGTGCAAATTGCATGCTTTATTTAAAATCGGACTTGCACTATTTGCAAGACGCTTTTTTATTAGGCGTTCGTTTTTTATAATATTGTTTTAATTCTTACATATTTTCATTTCCAGATTAACGAGCGTTATTAAGCCGAGCATTTTATACGACTTTGTTAAACGAAAATGGAATTGGTAATGAACAACGACCACATTTTAAAAATAATTTTTTCGCACCTGTCACATCAGGAATTACGGAGCAACATCATGCCGGTGTGCAGTACGTGGGACAGAATCGCTATATCGCCGTCTTTGTGGCGGCACGTAGCTTTCGATTGGAAAGATCTGCCGTTTTTAATGGCGATGTCAGCGGGTGAACAAGATGCATCGGCGCTCAATGGAGAATCGTTGTATTCTCTGTTAGAATTCGCTGGCGCTCAGGTGGAATCTGTGGGTGAGTTTTCAACAGACGAAAACGTGGTGAGGGAAGTGGTGAGTACTGTGTTGAATTCTAGATATAATGAGGTGTTAGAATACATCCCAAAGTTTTTCATTGAACCTATGGTGCTGAGTAAAAGTACTCGAAGAATTTCCGTGCAATCCTTGAGCATTCAGTGTTTTTCACTGAATGAACTGGCCTTCTTTCAACATTTCTCAAGTATAACTCATTTGTGTATTTATTTACCACTCGTTGAGGCGTATGAAAACTCTGAAAATGTTAAAAAATCCTGATGGTTCTTAAAGGAGCGCGTTTACGAAGAACTAATCACTCGGGTTGCCGACAAACTGTGGCACCTACAGTCGCTCAAAGTGGCTGGTGTGGAAATGACTTCACGCGCTTTGAACACGTTCAGACGACGAATTATGACACGGTTGTCCTCGTTCGATCTGGTCCTAGATTATTTGAAAATAAGTGATGTCCTAGATGAAGTTAAAAAAAATAATCAAGAGACAGTCACAACGTTTATGATAGACTTGCACCCTCTGTTTAATTTTTATCACAAGGCGGCTCTTGAATGGCACGGTATACGTGAGGATGCAGGGATGAAGCATGGTTACATGGTTCGCTTATCTTATATGAATCACTCCCTTATTTTTGATATTGTATCACGCCAATTTCCTAATGTGGAATGTCTTGCACTGTCAGGACCTTTGCCCAATCCTGACGACCTAGTCACCGCAATCGTGCCGAGCTTCGTCTGCATTCAGGAACTGAAACTTAGCAACTTCTCAGGGTTGTCCTTCAATGCCCTCACTCAAGTTTTTGACGGTTGTCCCCGTTTGAGGAAGTTAGAGCTGGCTTCTGTTAATTTTGGACCTCAGGGCATCTTGTTGAATAACGTACCTAGAAACTTGAAGGATCTTACGTTTAACAAATGCGGAGGTGTGGGTACTGAGCAACGTGCTTATTTACAACAGCATGGTAGCGATATTTCACTTCATTACACTCCATAAAGGCGAGAAGGTCACTGAGTGTGCAATGCATGATTGAGTTGTGAGCTTATCATTGAAAATTTCAGTATTGACTTTTGGCATAATGTTTAAATGATTCTAACATAATTTTTATAACTTTTTGAAGAAAATAAGAAATTAATTTTGTCATTAAATTACCGAAGCAGAATTAGCCTTTCTTTAGTATGTTATTTGATTGAAAACTTTTGTAAAAAAACGAAAATGTTTTGGTAGATTTTTAGCCATTTTTTTAGAATTTTTCGTGCTAAACCTGGCCAGATGCTGCTTCGAGTGTTCGGTAATTTCTGAATTTGCCGCATGGATATCCCGTTCCCTTAATTCGCGCGCCCTAAACAACCTTTCTCCTCTGAATCATGGGAACGCTTTTGTTGAGGTTATGAAGGCTTCGACTAATTCAAAGTTTAATTTTCATGCTTGATAAATCCTGATATATATATATAACCAGATAATTTCTGTGACGATTGTTCTCGAAATTAATACAGGTGAAGATACAAACGTTCCTACGGTCATGCATATTGATTTAAAGTATTTCTCCTTAACTACCATCATTTCTCAGTAATATAATGATCTTACACGCTTCGGAGGCTTTTTCCAGCTTATCCGAAATTAGGACTTCACAGGCTGAACATATGTACACATAGGTATCGAGTAAAATTTTCAGTTCTATAGTTAACAATTTTCTGCACCCACAATCACCGATAAATGTGATATCAATAAAGTCAATTACTTTTTCAGACACATGGGTAGCTGAATCATTGTTGATTAGGTTGAAGTTGCATTTTGTTAGAAAATTTTAGATGATGGTTTGCGAGATGATGGTGGTGGAGGTGTGAAGCCCATTGCAGGTAGAGAGGATTGTTGACTTGACTTGCGTGGAGAGTGTATCATGCCAGATGGCAGAATACGGCCGACTGAACATCTCAGTGGGTTTGATATATATCAGTGACTTTGATATCGCCAATATAGAAGAATTCAAGTCTGGCCTTCAAGAAAATTACAACGTGGAGGAAGTCATCACAGCGTCCTGCATTAAACCTAGATGCCCCAAAACTCAAGTTTTTTTTGTAGCATTCAGACAACCGACCGCCCCATACAGCATCTATATCCCAGGGGAAAGATGTGGACACCGAGGTCTTCCCATTTAATTATAAAATGATGATGTGTTTCGACTGTCAAGCATAATGGACACGCCGCCGAGCGATGCCGCAGCTCCTCACTTGTATGCATGAAGTGTGCTGAGGTGGGTCACTATGCTCCGAACTGCAGTTCAGAATGTGACAAAGAAGTAGAGGAAAGATACATACTGCAGATAATAGAAAAGGTTACGTTAAGAAGAACATAACTCGACATTTCATGCAACGCAGAATCAAAATCTAAGCAGATGCAACAGCTGAATGAATTGCCCGCCACCGTGGAAGAAAATCTTCACTTTACAGTTCAGAAAGGTCTCATCTATGTGGTATCCTGTCGTACCATGACGCACGCTTGGCCATCCTGTCATACCATGACGCAGGCTTGGCCGCCATCCTGTCGTACCATGACGCACGCTTGGCCATTCTTTTACAATAATTCATTCATTAACAGATACAAATCGGTATTGGAAGTAAAAAATCTTAAAGAAAATCAAATATAAAGCATTTCTATTTTTACTACAACCTATCACAACAAAATATTATTTTGTATAAACACGAACACATGATTGGGCAACAAAATCAAATTTACAAATTCTAAAAATTTTGTATATCTATGTATGACGTGAAGAAACCAGTGCAGTCACTCTTTTCCTGTCACTAATTTCCAATCCTTACATACCGCGGAAACATTTTTTCTCTGTGAAACAACAACCAGAAACTCAGGCAAAGACATGAATACGACACCACCCTGTACGTTGTCGTTCGAGAGCTGGATTTTAGCGCCCAGCTGCTGATTGGTGCGCAGAAGCCAGGAAAAAAAACAAAAGAGCAGAGGATAATAAACTCACCGCAAAAAATTCAAATGAGGATCGAGTAAAATTACTGGAAAAACGGCATGAAACTGTTTGCTTGATTCAAAACGTTTGTGCGATGCGGAGAAATGTCGTTCAGTTTGGTCTGCCTGAACTGAGTGCAGAACCAATTGGTTAAATGACAACATCACAAATACATGCTTAGATTCATACAAGCGGGGGATAAACACAGAAAGAATGAACAATATGAACATCGAACACTGATTAAGCGCAAAACATAACGCTATAGTACACGGACACCATAACGACTCGGAACGCAGATTTAATACAAAATTATACGCAGTTATGGTACAGATACACAATAATGATTCAACCCAACCTCTGGTATGTATAAAGTATAAACTCGAAGGAGTGGAACAGGCAACGGTCCAAATATTACTGGCATTGCATTAAAATGTGCAGCCGAATCTTCGATTCTCAAAGCTGTACAGCTAGCTTGAGCTATGTAAGAATGTTTCAAGTTTGGCATTTATGTGTGGAAGAATGGGCCACGCGGCTCGTTCCTGATATATTCTGTTTCTTTCTATTAATGCCAGCACTAATTTATTAATTGATTCAGTGTCTGAGGTAATAGTAAAACGAAAACAAAGAAGTTTGGTATCTATGTGTTAAAGCTCGAAAAAGCATCACTATAATGAATAGTGAAGTGAACAGGCAGCTTTTTTATTACAATGCTCGTAACATTTAAGCCGTCACCTTTTCCTTTCCTTCAAGTTTTTACTTTATCTATATAAGAAATTGGGCCGTATGGTTATTGTGTTCGGTAACTGCATGTACTTTTGTAGTAAATCTATGTTCCCAGTCGTCATTCTCTGTGTCTATAGCGTAATATTTCGCGCTTAATCAGTGTTCGGTGTTTGTACAGTTCCTTTTTCTGTATTTATTTTATCCGTGTATATATCTGAACAAGTATTTATGATGTAAGAGTTGACCTATTGGTGCTATAAATCTGAAAATGTACTAGTGATATTACCGATTAACCTACTGGGGCTATATGTGCATACTCTGTTCAAGCCGTTCGAGCTGAACCACATTTCTCCACATCGCACCGACGTTTTAAAGCAAGCAAATCATTTCATGCCGTTTTTCCAGAAATTTTACTCCACCCTCAATTGCATTTTTTGTATTGATTTTATTTTTTACCCTTTCACAGTGTTTCTTTTCCTGGCTTCTGCGCACCAATCAGCAGAAGTAGCGGCGCCAAAATCCAGGGATGTATACTAGTGATGGCGATGTCGTATGCTAGACTCTGCCTGTTTCTGAGTGATGTTTTGACTGAGCAACAAAACATTTCAGCAGAATGTAAGGAGTGCCAATTACGACAAGATAACTGTGATAGCGCTGGTTTGTTCAGGTCATGCACAGACCTAGGAAATTTTCAGAAACTGTGAATGTAATTTTTGGTGTGTAATCCAATGTGTCTGTATTGAGTAATTTTTTATTGTGATAGGCAGTAGTAGAAACAACAATACTTTATGCTTTTCCTTTGGATGGTTTTGCTTTCAATTCCGATTTGTATCTGCTAGTAAAGCGAAAATTGTGAAACTCGCTTCGCCTCTGGGGAATTACTGTAAGGTTACTGCGAGTTACGATAGTCCCCTTTTTCCTTCAGTTTTATGATTTCTTCTATATTTCATCTATGTATTTCGGACAATATGCAGTTTAAGCCTTTCACGGAAATTAAAAATTCAATTTTCAAGAATCACTAAAGAAACGCGTTTAAAAACGTTTTACATGAATGACATTCTGGTCGATGATGCGTAATTTTCGAGTTATTCAACTTAGAAATGTTCGTGTTCCATAGCAGTTCCAGTCAGTTGCGCGCCTTAGCTGTTGGAGTACGTTCGGGTACTTTGTAATTTATTATTATCCTACCCCGCTGAGCCTGCTGAGCCTGAACCCTCATCTAGGATCTTTTAGTTCATAAAACAATAAAGGTTTTCACCCAAAAAATTAGCGGGACTGGGGTAGTGGACTGCACGGTGATGCGTTATTGCCCGCTGATGCGTAGACGGAAATATCAGTTTCCATATGGCGGCCATCGTAGAAGGTGTCTGTGGCGGGTGTTCTCCGACCCTGTTTACTCGGGGTCGTCACTTTTATAAGCGACGTCCTTATAACTTCAAAGTTGAATAACTCGAAAATAACGCATCAGCGAGCAGAATGTCATTCATGTAAAACGTTTTTAAATGTGCTCCTTTAGTGATTCTTTGGAACGGAATTTTTAATTTCAGTAAAAGGCTTAAACTGCATATTGACTATATTTTTTCATCTACCGTCATTGGTTAGTTTTTATGCGCAGGGTGTCTTGTGTGGCATAACACCTGGTGTATATATTCCAGTTTTCTATAAATTCCGCGCCAAATCGTGCCTTTTCATTTAAACAATTTAAACAATTTTAAACAATTTATTTACCACAGGTGATACAAAGGGAGAATGTTTCTTAAGTCTAGTACAATGGTCAAACTAGAGTATAGCTACCTGTGGGCCCGAACAAGTTCAGCGACTTCTAGGGCATCCTACCATCACATTATTCTAAGGTGTACAATACTGTTTAACCTAATTCACTTAACCTAGTTTCGCAATAGACTGATCAGTGAGATAATTGACTCGATATTTGATGCCGTATTTTACAATATAGGTCAGATCGGCTATATTTAACAATATATTTGATAAAACGATTAAGAGCAGACTGAAGATCGGTTATGTTACCTATGGTAAATCACATTATTAGGACTTGACATGTAGGAGGCAAGATGTGACTTGGTGGTCTTACACGACTAGTATTTTGATAGGAAATGAAGTTCAAGATGTCTCTTGAATATTTTGTAAGAATTGCTTTCACGGATCTCCGCAGGGATCGAGTTCCAAGTTTTAGTTCCAACGAAGAGGATACTGTGTTGCGATCGGGCCTTTGAAAAATAAGGAAGCATGAATTTACTTCTACTTCGGGTTAAATGGTAGTGATGACCAGTTTGCGCAGTTAAAAATTGTTTTAGGCTATTGTCGCCATCATTTCTTAGAGTTTTGTAAATGAAATTGCAAATGGAGATATTGTAGAGATCCGAAAGTTTAAGTATTTGTAAAATTTTGAATGAATCATTTGTGTGAGCATTATATTCTAGGTTCATTACCGCTCTGATGGCTTTCTTTTGC
>JACJUY010006977.1:28639-44713 GCA_014220935.1 Platorchestia sp. MABIK
CCCGCTTGTCATAAATAGTCAGCGTTCTTACTTTTTAGGCCAGTTTTATATAAAAGCAGACCTAGTCCCTAAGTATGCAAGATATGGATGTCTTGCACGGGACTCTGGTAAGGAGCAAGGCTGGATTTGCGACAAGCTATGTTTGCTCAATATTTACTTAACTGATTGATGAGAGAATGTTGGCTTCCAGGACCACTTTTTCAAAGATTTGTGATGTACATAAATAGATGAAGCGAATGTAGTACATATTAATGTGTATTACGTTACAAACCAAGGCAGGGCATTTAGACACCTGCTCAGGCGTGTGCTTTGTTTTGCTATTCAGAGGTATTTCAAAATTGTCAAATCTGCGACGAAATAATGAAGGCGTTGTCTTTTGGAGGAAAGATGAAAAAAGATTTGTTAACCTAAACATGTAAAATGAGGTAACTATGTGAAGAAACACCCGAGATCCCTGGGGAAACATCCCATCAGGCACGGATTTTGAGTCCACTTTTTGCTGCTCAAGAATGTTAAGCGCCCGAAACGTCGGCAAAGGAGCGAGCGTGTCAAAGGCCTGACCACAGGGTCGTGCCTGTCTACGCGAGATGATGCTGCCGGCCGCAGCTGATTTGGTAGATATATAAGGAGGGAGGAATCAACCGGCAGTTCATTGTGTTTCTAAAGATCATAGCGCTCGGTTCTTCGAAGTGAAAGCACCTGCGTCGATTGAAAAACATCAAGACTTGCCTGCAAAACTGTGCCCTAATAAAAGTGTTTGTGTAAATCAGTTTAGAAAATATTTGAAAGCTCACCTCGAAGGTTCTGTGCCTCAGCTCCCGCACCGAGTTTAACACAAATTAAAGTTCACGAAATGGAGCAGGCACGCACGGTTCTGCGTACTTTGGTGCGATCCTGCGGGGACATGGAGACCACTGATCTCCAGGAGCAGCGGCTGAGCCACATCACTCCAGCGGCAGCGCAGAACCTGTCTCTGGAAAGGAACATGTGCATCATGCTGGTCAGGCGCGCCATCAAGAATGTAATAGAAGATCCATCAACTAAAGTCGTCCATGATCTCCTACACGCCTGTAGATTCATCATCTCAACCAACAACCCCAACAACAGAAGAGCCATCAGTTCAACATTAGACGCTGCCTCTCTTAAATGGATAATTTCAGCGACGGTTACAGCGGTGAGCGCCCTAGATAACGAGGAATTCTATCCCAACGCTGACCAACAGCTGCTGCTTGCGGTTGGGGACCTCACACGGCAGCTGAACTGTGGACTTCGGTCCCCACAGCACATGGCAGCCCATCGCGATAGGAGCGGGGCCATCGCCGCTAGGAAGAGTGCCCGCAAAATTATGGCATCATTTGAAGAAACTCTTGTTGAAGAGCTAATGGGCGAAATGAGCCCGGAAGAGATGCTGGACCGGTTCAGATTGGAACATCAGTGTCCAGTGTGCATGACGGCACCGCTCAACTCAGAGGAGGACTACGCGGTGCTCATCGGCTGCACCCACGCTCTCTGTGTGGCCTGTGCCCGGACTTGGTTCAAGAGCAACCAAATTTGCCCCTACTGCCGGACACAGGGCGTTTTTTTCAAGAAGTCTACTCTTCAAAATTTGAAAGAAGAAGACGAGCGTGAAAACTAGATTCAAAACTCAATCGGCATAAAAGAACCAGGTGAGTTTTAATATTTTGTCTGCGTTTTATTATTTATTCTATGTAAAAATTTACAATTCCTTCAAGTTCTGCTAACTCATTCAGTCTGTATTGACGAGAGGAATTTTCTGATGTGATTTTTAAAAATCTATAATTAATAATCATTCAAATTCTTTGTCCAGCAGTAGTGTTTTCATTCATTCTGTTTTGATTTCGTCTTTAAAATGCACTTTATTTGTTGATAAATAATTCTACCTTATTTAAAATAATATTCAGCGAGTGCGAACAAAGTTTTAATTCAAGCGAGGACTTTTTACGGACGCAACAATGTTGTTCTCAGTTTCACGGGTAACACATCTGTTGTCCATCGAACATGAGTCGCAACGCACGCTTGCCTGCAGGACCCTTGCAATATTTCATTCGTGTTATTTCGATGTATAACTAATTCTTGGTAAACATTCAGTGAACATGTTTTTAGTCCACATCATGATTCGTCGAATTATTCAGTTAAAATTGCGGATGTAGAAATCATACTTGATCTGCAAAAATGTTCCTTCAAGAGGTCATGATTGTGGATGCTTTGTTCGCTCAGATGTGCCTGATATAATGATTTTAATTTTCATTCTTCAATGTTCTTCGAATCAAGTAGTTTAGTGCCTTTATTATATCACTTGCAACAGTTTACATATTTTTTATTCCCGAATAATTTTTGCTAAAAAGGTTTCTATTTATATATAACAAAATTATACAAAAAAATGTATTTATTCATAAAACAATCCTGAACAAGAATTTCAACAAGACGCTGAAGTGCAAAATAGACAGTGAATTTTACAATTTTCGACGATTGTTAATAATGGCGAGTTTTTACATATTCAGTATTTTGAAGTTTGCTTATAAAAAATTTTTTTCCTTGTTCCCAGTTCTACATTCTGAAAGACACCACCGAAATCTTCCATCATCCCCATCAGCTGTGGACTGACGCTCCTTTTGGACCCATCCAATGCCATCAACCGAGCCAATCAGAGACGACAGGACGCTCCCTATATGACCCGTCCACTGCCGTCCACGAGTAGAATGGTTTTTAAAGCTTAGTTCTGTGTCCTCCGCCTCACTTTGCGAATATAGAATTTAACTGTCATTGCTAGTCACTGTTATTTTGTACAGTTTGTATTCTACTTGAAATGTTTCAAAATATACAGAACAATTGCATATTTTATGATTTCCATGCCTGTAGTAACGTGTTGATATCCGTAAGTGATTTATTTGAAAATGGTCAAGCGAAAACGACATTGAAAACAAAGTATGACGATACTATTGAACCGGAGATTTCCAGGGAACTGCGCGAAACTGGCAGTTCTGTTTGTGCTGGAGGAAGTATTATGCGCTATACCTTAGACCATTTCTTCATCTCCAGTTGACTGATTAGCAAAATTAAGATACAAGAAGAGTGTTTAGTATTTACAGTTCTAGAGAATGCCTAAAAGTTTGATTGAATGTAAAAGATAAGCGCCACTTTTGCCAAGTTCTCTCAGCTACACAAGCTCCACTCTGAATGTCTCTAGATAAGTTCTGATGGGCAGAGGACAACGCAGGTCTAATTTAATTCTGCCGAGGCCTGCCAGAGCCTCATTGAGATGGGCGCTCCATCGCGTCTTAGCGAAGCTGTTTCGCGTCTGAGAAAATCTCCTCAAAATATCTTTCAGAAATTACGCCGCAGAAAGGCTTAGCTGAGCATTTTAAATTTCAAACATTTACCTTCGTAACTTTAGTTCAACTTCCTAACTCCATTAACATTATCATTTTGTTGTTTAAAATCAATGATCAATGATTGATGAGTGTTTTTGTCAGATGCCTATTTGAATCACAGGACAAGCAATGCTGTAGTTCGTATTTTCATTTGAGCTTGTAACAAAACATCAGAAAAAACGATTTCCGGAATAGGCATTCATATGAAAATTCACGTCTCGTGAATACACGAAGAAATAAGTAAATGTTAATCAATGAATTCACGATTGGCCATTTCTCAGAAAGTGTGGGAAAAACATTGTTAAAATTTTTCTATTCCTGGTTTTACCATCGCAGTCACACAAACGTGGATTTCAGCAGTGATTGTCAGTTTTTTCGACAGATAGCGCAGTTTTAATGCTCTATACGTAACGAAACTCATGGCTTAATGATGTTGAAATTTTTGTGTAGCCGGAAAGTTCGTTACACTCACCCATTTTGCGCAAGTTTAGAAAGACGCGAAAACTTTCGTTCATTTGTTTGAGAATTATTAAAAAATATAAAGCCCTGAAAAATTAAAAATACGGAAAACCGACATCAAAGGAGGCATTAACGCGTGTTAAAATTTAATATCATCCTCAAATTAAAAACTCATTGAAATCACTTCAATAAATTGAACATCCGTGAGAAATTCCATTTGCTGACGTTCATTTGCTGTGTTCTGCATGCATTCGCAATTAAATTAATTTATAGTAAATTTGTTGAAACATGAACATGAACGATGAATTTAAACAGATGCAGTGTGAAATATAGCTCCGTTGAAATAAATCATTTATCTCCACATTTGAAGTCGGAGCGAAATGTTTCAAGAAAATAAATGACAGAGATAACAAGTTTCAGTAAATTTTAACCAGTCAATAATTAAATGTTGAATGAGTTTATAATTAAATCTTCAATGAGTTAATGATTAAATGTTTAATGAATTAATTGACAAAATAATTTACGAGGAAAATGTTATCGAATTGGAAATTTTATAGTTACTTTCACACATTAAGCCATTTGGGATCATGCAAATTTGTGAAATGCACTTACTAACAACAGCGACTTTTAAGGTCTCAAGTAGGACAAACTTTTCCAATGGTTTAAGAATTCGGAATCACTTATCATTCTTAAGATAAAGCCAGTTTTTAAATAGCCACCTTCGTTCTTTGGAGTTGTACATAGCCAGTAGATGGTCTACTTTATTTATATTCTTTATGTAATGTTGATTATTTCAGTTTCTTTATCTAGTTCATTTAGTTGATTTACAGATGACCTTTTCCTTTGTTTTCTTAGCTAATGCTGAGCGGTCGCTCGCAACGTCCTTTTATATATTCTTTTTTGTTAGTGTGTTCAACACTAATGGCTTCCTCTACCTAAATTCAGTCTGCAGACCCTGTCAAGAAGTAAATGAAACGGTTATTGTACGGTATTACTTGTTTTCTCATTCACTGTATGTTGAAAGTGTTGTCTAACATATTCTTCTTTGTTTGTATGTTCGACGCCAATGGTTTTCTCTCCCCAAATTCAATCCACAGACCCTACCAAGGAGTAAATAAAACAGCAATTCAAAACACTCTTTATTGCGCGCCGCACACAACAGTGCGTCGCATTTCTCAGCGGCTCAAGTACGGTAGAAATTCACTTTTAATTTTACTGTTAAAATGGCATCACCTTGAAACCTTTGAAACTTGAATGAGTGCTCTGCAAAATTGTCCATGCTTTTGCTCCTACCATAATAAATCATTGACCAACGAGTAAAAACATGACAATGCCTTTGCGCCAATCATTATTTACTATTGAACAACGAGTAAAAAATGGCATTGAAACTTGAATGATTGCTCATGCATGCTCACGTTACGATTGAAAACTGCACGTCAAGAGGAAAAGTAGCGATTAATTTGAATTGGTTGTCAGGGAGCGGTCATCAAAAATCAATTGCCAAATGCTTTACAAAACAAATTGACAAAGACTCTGCTATGACCAATACATACAGTTAAAGAGTGAGCCTTTTATAGATATTAATGTCCATACTTCGTATCCTTCACATCCGGGTCCGTGCTTCATAAAAATATAAGTGTATAATTCACCTCATTTTGTGATAGAAACATCAGACAAATTTTAAAATGCACATTCAGTCTACGTTGTAGTTTTGTACGAAAGTACGTTCACTTTAAAAAGCACTACTTTTTTATTCCACACGAAAGTTTTTGATCTTGATTAAATTCAGTCAAAATGGCTGAGCGCATGCCGAAATATTTTAAAGTGAATTTATTCAGCGTCGATTTCTGACATTGCTAATTTGAAGTTCATAGTCAGTGCCGCTCAAAATGCAAGAAATTCTTGCAACGAGTGAAATTCGAGACTGTGCTATTTTCTCATGTGCAGTGAGACAGGGATAATGTCTCATCATGTGTAGCGAAACATGGTTGTTGTCTCGTCATGTGTAGCGAGACACGGTTGTTGTCTCGTCATGTGTAGCGAGACACGGTTGTTGTCTCGTCATGTGCAGTGAGACAGGGATAATGTCTCATCATGTGTAGCGAGACACGGTTGTTATCTCGTCATGTGTAGCGAGATACGGTTGTTGTCTCGTCACGTGTAGCGAGACACGGTTGTTGTCTCGTCATGTGTAGCGAGACACGGTTGTTGTCTCGTCATGTGTAGCGAGACTCGGTTGTTGTCTCGTCATGTGTAGCGAGACACGGTTGTTGTCTCGTCATGTGAAGCGAGACACGGTTATTGTCTCGTCATGTGTAGCGAGATAATGTTTATTTAAAAAATTTAAACAATTTACTTACCACAGGTGTTCCAGAGGTAGAATGTTTCTTAAGTCTAGTACAATGGTTAAATTTACGTATAGCTACCTGTGGGCCCGAACAAGTTCAGCGACTTCTAGGGCACCCTACCATCACATTATTCTAAGGAGTACAATAAAGTTTAACCTAATTCACTTAATCTAGTTTCGCATTTGACTGATCAATGAGATAATTGATTCGATATTTGATGCTTCATTTTACAATATAGGTTATATGGACTATGTTCAACAGTATATTTGTTAAAACGATTTAAGAGCAGACTGAAGATCGGCGATATTACCCGTGGCAAATTACAGGATCAGGATCAGACATGTAGGAGGCAAGATTTGACTTGGTGATCTTACACGACTAGTATTCTGATAGGATGTGAGACTCAAGATTTCTTTTGAATACCTTGTAAGAATTACTTTCACGGATCTCCTCAGGTATTGAGTTCCAAGTTTTAGTTCCAACGAAGAGGATACTGTGTTGTGACCGGGCTTTCGAATAATAAGGAAGCATGAATTTACTTCTATTTCGGGTTAAATGGTCGTGATGACCAGTTTGCGCAGTTAATAATTGTTTTAGGCTATTGTCGTCATCATTTGCTAATGTTTTGTAAATGAAATTACAAATGAAGATTTTGGAAAGATCCGAGAGTTTAAGTATTTGTAAATTTTCGAATGAATCATTTGTGTGAGCATTGTATTCTAGGTTCTTTACCACTCTGATGGCTCTTTTTCGCATAGTAAAAATTGTACTTATTTGATTTTTATCAGTTCAGTGCCATGCTTCTATTCCGTATTGCAAGTATGGTGAAATGAGCGTTCGGTAGAGCATTTGCAAAGCTGCTTCAGGCGGGAAATTTGTGACTTTATTTAGGATACCGATGGATTTTGATAATTTAGAACTAATATGAGCTATGTGCTCTTTGAACGCCAAATGTTTATCTATTATGATGCCCAGAAATTTACATGAGTTGGTTTCTTCGATTTCACCAACAACCGTTAATACCACCATGTAATTAGGAATTCACGTTATCTGGAGACTTTAAAATTTATCACGGGAGAAAGACCGTGAACGATGCCTTTTTGTGGCAAGAAAAGAGGTCTAAATTATAGTTTGATCCCATCCTTGACTGATGCCGGAAAGACGTCCACCTATATTAAGGATCATGCCGAGCACTTTAGAAGATTGTCTGTTTGAAAGATCATGTTGACCCCGATCGTGAAAGTGAAGCAGTTCATGTTGATGTACTTTGTTTCCTGTGGTTTGATGTTGAACGTTCACTTGTTTTAAAGTGCGTAGAATAAGGATCATAGTCAACGAGCATTACAGAAATCAGGTGTATTGTATCAGTCCAAACGATAGTTCTCGCGTTGTTTTCTGCTCGAAAACGCACTGTTTATCAGAGCACAATCGCGGCACAGCTGGAATGACTGGAGAAACATGCAGCTGCTGATGGTCGTTGCTGAGTTCTGTCGAGATCCACTTGGAAAGAAAAAGATTATTACTAGTTTGAACTTCTTATAAGCAGCTTTCAGCAAAACTCATACACATTTGATAAGTGAACATTTTGTATATCAAAAATCGACCACGCTATACTACATCAAGTGCGATTTTCACCTACGTATTAGTTATAGTCTACGCTACGGTCTCATAATACCTGTTTCGTTGAAATTTTACTATTCATCAACCGGATGTGCACTTTAAACTTGAAAATAATAAACATTCTAGCATCCGTCGATCTACAACAGAGCTGAACACCACACGAAAGTATGAGTTCACACACTCTTGAGTTTTTCGGACACCAGCTTTACATGAGAATAAACCTGTTAAGATTAAAATATGTTAACAAATCAAGCGTGACTTCTGTGAATAACGTGGTTTCTTCGTTGAAAATAGGTCTGATTTCGAACTAAGGCTTACATAGATGAAAATTATTTTGATTTCATGACTGCAATGTATGTTAAAAAAACTGATAAGGATGTTTCATAGTTTTATTCGAGTTAAACATTCTATTGGGCTGATGGGAAAATTCCATTGCACATTTTGTGCCCAATACTAAATAGCTAGGAGTAGGCTACGATCGTGTGTTAGTGACAAATCTTTAGCAAGGAACGATGCAACAATAATATTGCTGTTGTTGTGGACGCCATTTTACTTCCGCTAGCTGGCGGAGGATTTTCATATAATTCCTCAAATCTTAACGATTTAGAAACCCTTTATGGTTTCAAAACTTTCAGTTTCAAACAGAATTGAAAGATCAGCTTAATATTTCATGATATCCTCGCATTGACACAAATGAGATACAGAAGAAAATGAAGGCACTCGATTAAGAAGTCTACAGGATGCATTAAACGCGTCAACCTAACTAATCACTCATTCAACCCTATCTGATCACTCAATCAATCCTATCTGATCACTCATTCAACCCTATCTGATCACTCATTAAACCCTAACTGATCACTAATTCCAGCTCCTAACAAAAAAAGACAAATAAACTTCCACATAAAGTGCTTTCTCACCGGCGGTTTACAGCTTGGCACTAAGGTCGTAAACAAAGCTGTGTTGATTTTTTACTCGAACACAGCGTAACGCTTTGAGCATGGCTTGGAAATTTTGCCTTCATTTCTAGTCACAGTGATATTACTTCGTAGAACATTCAAATGAAAAACTAGGCAGAGTATGTTCAAAAACAAGCAGATTCTCCTCCAGGGACTCAGCTTCTTATAAAGTACCATTTACAAACACATACAGTAACTATGAAGTCCTTTACAACCATTATTTACAAATAACACGTAATGACTTTTGCACGAAAGCGCACATGAAATTGATATTTCCCATTCAGGTTTAGACGCAAGCAAATTATGTAGCTTTCAGTCTCATCAAAATAAATTTTTTGCGTTTCGGTGTTGTTGCTGAGGTTTAACGAGTTCATTTCAGTAACTCACTTTATTCTTCTTGAATTAATTATTAGTGATCACGGGCGATTCGAAATTAGTGTAAGCTGCTGGAAAAATCGATAGCTCAGCAAAGCAGTCCAGAAAATTAGGCAAATCATTTTTTCTCTTCCGTAGCATTGGAAACCTGACAAAGAAATGTTACCTTTCGTATAATATTTTATTTCACTACCAGAAAATCGCAAATAACATCAAATTCATTTAAGTCACAAGCTGGGATAAATGGGTTGTAATTAAAGAAAAATCTCATATACAGGCACTGCCGTACACTTTAAATGAGCAACGCTCATTGCAATCATCGTAGCGTATGCAGGTCTCGTAGCGTAAATTTCAATCTAATGCAGTCATCGTAGCGTTTGTTTCGCCCTAATGCAGGTATTGTAGCGTACGTTTTGTACTAACGAAGTTATGCGTTATGTTTCGCACTAACTCGGTTATCTTAACGAATGTTTCCCACTTACGCATTAGCTCAGCCAATGTGTGTGTATGAACTTCCTGTGCCCGCTAATTGAAGGCAGGTGAGACGTCTGGAATTTTTACGTAGACAAAAGAATTCCCGAGAGGAAGATGAAGGAAAATGAGAATCAAAGAGTGCAAGTTGCGCAGTGAGAAGGGAGTGATTCTGTCTGAAGGTTAAGCCATACGCCGAAGAATGGCTGAATACGTCATACGGTTACTGAACGTATGGAATAAAACGTACGAACGAACGTATGGTATACTAAACTGGTAGAGTGAGGGATGGGTGGACACAGAGCGGGATGCATGCAGTAAAGAATCGCTTAATAAAGGTGAAACGGAGGAGACGTCTGAAAAAATTGAATTTAAGAACTTCAATCGTTGTTTATTTGAGTGTTCGATAAACGCTGTGAAATAATATTGAATTGTCAGATAAACAAAATTCTTCGTCGAATTGAGCAACAAATGTGTGTCCGTAGCGCCATCGAGTTTTGGGAAGGAGAATGGAAACATCAACAATTAAAGTGTAACAGGAAAATTATACGATGGCTTGCAGACATGGAGTTATAGAAATGAAGTCAGGTGTGTTGGATAAGAGCGAGGTCAGGTATATGATAAACGTGAGGTCAGGTGTAGTCAACAAACTATCGCAGGATTGAGTATATAGAAGAGTACTTTGATTGCTTTAGGAATACGGAGAGATCGAGTGAGCAACGTCTAGTAGAGATAAAGTCGCAGTATTGATCAGGAAACCATTTTTTTATTAACGCGTTTGCGGATGATTAACTTTTGAAAGTTTTGATAGGCATTAGTTGGTAGAGGATGACAGGCTAAAAAGTAGTGGTGTCGAGGTAGACTGGTCACGCATTTCGCACTCACTAATGTAGAATTGGCCATAAATTTGTTTGCCTTCACTTAAATGGCGCAGCTGGCGTGAGACTGGTCAATTTCAAGTCAACTTTGAATTGGAAAGGTTCGGTACAGCCGCGGCAAAGTATGCTTAACTACTACATATCGAACCAAACAAAAAACAATATTTTGTACGTTCGCTCCGTTATTGATGTTCACATTTAGGGTCATTGTTGAGGAAGGGAAGACCAGCAGCACAAGAGAGACCTGCCAAAAAATAGAAGCTAATTTTCGCGTTCTTCGACACAAAAAGCCAGTACATACCTGAAGTTCTCCATTAGTGCGTGTATCAAGGGACGTATTGCTAAAGTGTAAATAATTCATTCACTTCTTGTTGTTTGCATTTAAATCGTGACACCTTAAATTAACTGGGTATTTCCATATACAAAATATGCTGTTGACAAAAGAGCGGATAAAGAGAACTATTACTACATGGATCGTACCCTGTACACCATTTAGATTATATCGAATGCTAGGTGTTTGTTTTGATGCGTGTAGTTCGGTTTGGGCTGAAATAATTGCGAAATGTTAGTAGAAAGAAGCAAATCATCCACTAAAATCACGGTTCGTCGAATCAATTATTTTTGACAATTATTGAATATTCGACTCAATTATTATTGACAAATATTTTGAATTCGACACAGTTACTGTTGACAATTATTGAAAATTCGATTCAATTATAATTAACAGTTATTGGGAATTCGATTCAATTATTATTAAGTTATTGGAAATTCAATTCAAATATTATTCACAGTTATTGGGAATTCGATTCAATTATTATTAACAGTTATTGGGAATTCGATTCAATTATTATTAACAGTAATTGGGAAATCGATTCAATTATTATTAACAGTTATTGGGATTTCGATTCAATTATAATTAACAGTTATTGGGAATTCGATTCAATTGTTATTAAGTTATTGGAAATTCGATTCATATATTATTCACAGTTATTGGCAATTCGATTCAAATATTATTGACAATTATTATTGGGAGCGACAGCAGAGCTGTGATATGAAATGAGAAGCAGATCATGCACATCAATAGAAATAGGTACACTCTAGCTTCATTCAAGTTCATCTAGTACTGTCAAAGTGCGGTCGTATTAGTGTAACGATTCATCGAGCCTACCCGAACGTAACTTAACAGCCTCCCTCCCTTTGTTTGCCGCGTGTTCGTCACGCATTGAAAAAAACAGCGCAACCTTCGGCATTTGGAAGGAATATACAAGAAAAAGTCGAGCGCTCATGTTGTATCATCAATTTTTACCATTACATTTCACCGCCATGTTGTGCTATTATGTTCCATTATTTTGTTCCATCATCATGATGGAATCATTGTTCCAACGTTTAATTCCATCATCATGTGCCAACATTTCATCTCTTAATTACGTTCCATCATGTTCCAACATTTTATCTCTTCATAATGTTCCATCATGTTTTATCACCATTCTGATCTGACCAAGGGACACCTCAACCACCACTATATTCCTACGAACGAAATTCTCAAGCCCCACCAGATCAGAAGCCCATGCCTAATGTGACAAACGAAGGCGCACGGGACCACGCTTCTGTTTACCGGAACCTCAGCACAGCCGTGTATGTGTGTGTGTGTGTGTGCGGGTACCCGGGATAGTTGTCAAAGTTCATCAACATCTCATCATTTGCACTAAAGTAGCACCCTGAATTTGATATTTTTATCCAAGTAAATGTTAAGTTTCCCCATAAACTTCAACATAACATAAAATTATTTCATCGTGTAATAATTTATGTTATCGACATTCATTTTCCACAATTAGCATCCAACACAAATTGGAACCCTGCTCCTCAGTCATGACGAGCTGTCAGAAGACACTCTCCTGGGCTGCGGGAAATGGTGTCGGGTGCTAGCCTCGTTTTCCATGTGAAATATGAAACAATGCTTTGTTTTCCTTGTGGTATAAGAAACATCGTCGTTTTCCCATAAGCGCAATAATTTCATTGAAGGAAAATTTATATTCTGTTCTTGTTCAGTTAAGTTTCGTGTTAATTATATGGAAACAATATTTTAACTTACACAATGCTAAGTTTTTCATCGTTAAAAGTGTTTCAGTAACTTTGAGATCCTATTTGATCACATGATCGTTCAAATTGAAATTGCTCCAATTTCTTATTCCATTTCAAACATCACAGAGAACAATTCTGAAGTTCAACTCATACGCTTAACGAAATCCACGGAGGGAAATTTCTGAGTTAAATAGAATGGTCAATACTCATCGCTTCCGGTGCTCTCAAGAAAACCTCACATTTCTTACAAATCGCTATATAGTAGCAGCTAACAATGTTGAAAATGGATACAGTTACGTCTTCACCATCTATCATGAATAGCTAGTTTTTCCAGTGTGTTTGAGTTGTTCAGTTGTCATCTAAATCAGAGCAATGCAAATGCAAACGAAGTGAAAATACCTGAAATTGATGCTTTCAAGCTCCATCTTAATCTCTTAACATTTGAATCTTTGATTACGAAATAAGCCGAAAGTACTGTGCCAGGGGCTTAGAAAAACAAGAAAGTGTTGATAAAACGAAATATTTGTGAAAAAACGTGGTATATATGAAAAAATCAAGGTAAATGTAGAGTAACTAACTGCACACACAGGATACGCAATGCTTCAGAATTCAATAACCAAGGAATACTTTACCAATGGCTGGGATTTAAAATGGCCTTTTGCCAGCGTTTTTTCATTGTGCCTCGATCAATTAACAAATCTTTCATAATCAACGAAAATTTCAATGTTACTACTCATTTACTTTACGATTGACATTTACAGTAAACTATCTATTCAAAAATTTCCGTAACTCATTAGTAAAAATATTTTTCGGGTAATTATTCGAACAGAAATAATATGGCAAATAATTCATCTCTAAATGGAAAAACTTGTAAGACGATGAAATTTCCAAGCTCTGTGAATTAACGTTACTATCCCTGAAATTTTGTATTTTAGAAAAATATTACTAAAAAATTTCCTGCCCAATCCCGGTTAAAATTTTAAACACAAATTTTAAAATTTTGGATGCAACATCAAATTTAGCCGATCTCCGCATTTTAGAGTCGATACACATTTTGAAAAACCGTCCGTCAATAAATGAATGTGAGACGGCGGTGAAACTCCCCATTGGTTGCTATTATTTTGTTTGGTTTTATGTTTTATCATGTCTTTTTAATCTTATTATCTTACATCCGGTTTATTCAGAAGATTCATAATTACAATGTTTTAATACTTCAAATTATTGTATTTCAGAACACTAAAGATGGATTTTTTTTAATCCAAAACGTTTGTTCTTTATCATGATATTCTTAGCCACGTTGGTTTTCCTTTTTATCCTAAAAGTGAGATTTACCAGAAATCAATCTATTTCATTTATTTCCTATATCATGTTACACAATTATGTTCTTCCGGTATTTTCCAACTTGTCGCATCGTTAAGCTAAATCCCCAAGCTCTACAATCATTTTCTGGCATTATGCTCCATCACTGCGACATCCTGATGTTCCATCTTTTTGGTTTCATTATATTTTATACGCATATTACATATTGTTTCATTAAAATTTTCCAACATCATTAGTAAAGCGACCCACTTGACTTACAAACGAAGGTTGCGCCTTTTATGAGCAGCTCAGCACAAAAATTTGATACCTCACTTCAAGATACATAGCTAGCTTCATCCATCACGGGAAGTTGGGAGCTCGAAGTGAACAACCACGGAGCGGACACATAAATATACAAATAAACGGTTTAACAAACGCGTACGCAGTCGCCAGTAATTCATCGCATAGTCCTGGTAACGCGAAGATATTTCGGGCTCAAAAAATTATATACTGTTAGGAAAAAAGGCAAAATTGAAATGAATAAAAGTCGAAATTAATTCAGAATTTTCCCCTTTATAACGGCTGTTAAAATGACATTAATAAATTTTTGCAGAGCTGCAATTGAATAAATGATTCGTTTTGAACAAATAGTTCCGTGAAGCGCGTATGAACAGTTGGTTTGCATGAGGGACAACAGCGCAACCGGAGACACATTAATGGTGAATTATTTTTCGTTAAATGAAAAAAGCAACTTGCGCTCACAATCAAATTCAATAATTTTGCCTTGTAATATTGTTCCCCCTGTTATATTCTACGGCCATGAATAAGTCCAATCACTCAGATCAACATGGGGTCAGGCTTCAGTCCCATCCATGCTCGGCAGCTGCGGTATTTGCGCCACACTTCACGCTCTCCGGATGTGTTGGAGAAGACGGAGAGCGGTGGTTAGAAAGGAAACTCCTCTCTCTACTGCACTTGCTTATCACTCACCATCATGAACCGAAGTTACAAAGCTGTGAATTAAATCTAAAGCCTGATAGTTACATAGGACCGACCAACGAAGAAGTTTGAAAAAAAACGCATCAGTTCAGATATCGTGGGCTATTTCAAACTCAGTGAGAGTAGAACACGAAATGCTTGCGCGAAGTGTGAAATGTCCACCAAATATTTTAAAGAGCTAAAACTAGAAGCTCCATTGAATATCTTACATCATATCAACATTTGAAATTATTTATGGTAGGTATACAAGCCTCAACGTCCTTATAACAGTGTTCATTTAAGTGGTGATTCAAATGATATTGAACTTCTTCAGCAAAGACAACGCAGGTCTAATTTAATGGTGCCGAGGCCTGCCAGAGCCTCATTGAGATGGGCGCTCCATCGCGTCTTAGCGAAGCTGTTTCGCGTCTGAGAAAATCTCCTCAAAATATCTTACAGAAATTACGCCGCAAAATCGCTTAGATGAGCATTTTGAACTTCAAACATTTACCTTCGTAACTTGAGTTCAACGTCCTAACTCCATTGATATTATCATTTTTCAGTTTAAAATCAATAAGCAATGATTGATGAGTGTTTTTGTCAGATACCTATTTGAAGCACAGGAGAAGCAATGCTGTAGTTCCTATTTTCATTTGAGCTTGTAACAAAACCTCAGAAAAAACGATTTCCGGAATAGGCATTCATTTAAAAATTTACGTCTTGAGAATACACAAAGAAATTAATAAATGTTAATCAATGAATTCACGAATGGTCATTTCTCAGAATGTGTAGGAAAAGGAAATGTTAATATTATTATATTTTGGTTTTACCACCGCAGTCACACAAGCGTTGATTTCAGCAGTGATTTTCAGTTTTTTCGACTGATAGCGCAGTTTTCATGCTCTTTACGTAACGAAACTCATGGCTTAATGATGTTGAAATTTTTGTGTAGCCGGAAAGTTCGTTACACTAACCCATTTTGCGCGAGTTTAGAAAGACGTGAAAACTTTCGTTCATTTGATTGAGAATTATTAAAAAAATTAGGCATCCCTGAAAAATAAAAATACGGAAAACCGACATCAAAGGAGGAATGAACTCATGTTAAAATTGAATATTATCCTCAAATTAAAAACTCATTGAAATCAGTTCAATAAATTAAATCTACGTGAAAAATTCCATTGCGACGTTCATTTGCTGTGTTCTGCATGAATTCGCA
>JACJUY010006978.1:6932-24772 GCA_014220935.1 Platorchestia sp. MABIK
AACCCCCCCCCCCCCTGGGGGAGGGGGATCTAGTGTCCGTAGCGCCATAAAATTTTAGGACCGAATAGTCCACCACCTAAGGGTCCTTTTCCAACAACAAAACAAAAGAAGCTCACCGGACCGACAGGGGCCTGGGTTGCTCTCCTTAATCCTGATAATGCCACAAAGCTGTAGCAACGATGTCACCGATCGCCAGCACCTCCCTGCTCAAACGCTCTCTGTAACCCTGAAAATTTTGAGAAGAACTTATGTTTGACATGCGCTTATGTAACAATCTACATATTCAGTCATATTTCTAATGTTCTGCAGTCATTTAATTGGAGCAATGAACCCGTATTGATACACTTACCAGTAGACACTTGTTGAGAGCAAATGAATGAATGCGGGGAAAATTTGATACGCAATTACAAATAAGCCAAGAAAGAATGAATGCCGTTGATGGTGGTAGCAAAAATATGCAACGAACATAAGAGTAAAGAAATCATGACAGCGAGGGAACAAATTTTCATTGCCCCTTTTGTGAAGGATGCGCCTGACCTGCCTGTCCTTTTGGGTTTAAGTATTTAGGAAATTCTACCGTTTCACATCAGGGATGGTCACAACTTTTTTTTCAGTGTTTATTTTTTTCGGAAAACTTATAAAAATTAGCAAACAGGCCACTGTTAAAGTTTAGTTAAGGGAAAGTTTAGTTTAGCTTAAAACTAAATTTAACAAGCTAGTTTAATTTTCAAGAACCAAAACGAAGTATTGCTTCGAATCGCTGTTTTCTAAAGAATATGTATTTGACTTAAAAAAACAGTACCACTGAGCACAGAACTGACACGGACTTAATACCTAGATTGAGTCCTGGCTAAACTAGAAGCTGGAAAGCTACTCCTGACACGATGTGGGCAGGTTAAGTCAGCCAGAGCAGGTCCGAGTCTTGCTCAACGAGACGCTGTCACTGGAGAGTGTGCTCACCATCTCCGCCGCCTCCAACAACTACAGCCTCGACCAGCTGGGGCCAGAGGCTGTGCACATCTTCAGCTTCACCAACAGAGGCCCAGCCCCCATCCTTCATGATCAGGTTAAAGCTCGTTGTTCAATTGAAGAAGAAATGTTCTCAAATTATTGATGCCTTATGATTATAATTTTCAATTGTTCATTATACAAATCGCTTCTTCCTTAAATAGTCGCATGCTAGGTGTCACGACTTATTTGTGATATTAAAAAGTTAGTGTTTCAGTAAAGGGCAAATGACCAATAATTAATCAAAATCAAAAGTGTTTTTTGATTTTGATTACAAATGGCAAGTTCTCCATTGAGAAAATAAAAATTGGATTGCCACATTTCTGCTCATTGCACAATTAAAGTAACAGTAGAGAGGGAAGCGTCCTATTGCAATTATAAAAAATTGTGTGGGAAAATTATGAATTTTTTTCATACAGCTGTCAAACTGAATCTGGCCAATAAGGGGCTCCGAGTTCATATTAGCGAATACGACTGATCCAGGCGTAAGATGTAAGGGCTCAGCTTTGAAAAATGTTGCCAGTATGAACAGGGCGAACAATCGTACTGGATTACAAGGTAACAATACCAGTGCCAAAGCCACGAATCTTTAACTATCAGGTACAATGTTAAAGTAAAACAACTGAAAGAAACAATAAATTACCGTGAGTCATCTTCTTAGTTAATTTGTCACACAGTTCACAAAGACTCTTGTAATAAATATCATTAAGTTTTTTTGCGCGTGCTGAAGCGTGGATTTCATCGAAAGTATGTAAATAAAATTCAAGTTTTTTGGGAATTCGACATCAGAAAATGATGATTGCATACGCAAATAGGAAAAAAAAACATCGGCATCTACGGATGCTTTATTTCCAATTCAAGCCTGACACATATCACTTTGTACATTGGTTTTTCAAATGCCTTATAACCAACACCAGGACGCCATGACGCTTTCCCCCGGTCAAAGACCGGTACCCATTTCAGACACCTGGGTAGAGTGGGGTATTGTGCCTAGAATTTTTTCCCCTATACCCAACGGAGAAAATCGCTACCAGCGCCGAGACTCGAGCCCTCGTTGCCCGCACGGAGGCAGGTCCTAAAGCCACACGGCTATGACGAGGAACCGGAAAATGTAGTAAGGTTTTACTCAGACGACAGTGGAGTCGAATTTTACATCAACGTATTTTTACAGCACTGCCGCCCTCCGTGTAAACCAAAATTTTCATTTGCATCGCCTTACATTCTACCGGAAGTTTGGCTTCGTTACGAATGAAGGAGCAATTTCAAACTAACATATGCTGTCCATATCCAGAAAGAAATTTTAGGATTTAAATACTAGATGAGGTTTTATCAGCTATATACGCTAGCCCTAATTGGACTTTAGTGTTCGTATCTCATAATTTGGGTGGTGAGATGACATAGGCTTCACGAGATGTGTTCATGATCAGATTTTGGTCGAGTGGCCCCGGAGAGCCGCGGCGGGGGGCAACTTGACACTGCCGCTCCTGTACATCACAGACCAGGTCGCCACATCTGGGCCGGTGGTGTGCCGGCCCCTCTTGCCCAATGAACTCAACTTCACGAGCCCTGATGAGGTTTGTTCGTCTGAACTCCTCCCCAAAAAGTTGATTTTATTTTCATGGAATTCTTTCTAATTGCTACGCGCTATATTTCCATTTATATCTATATTTTTCTTTTATACATATCATCATTTGTTAAACCATGGTATTCCTCCCCCGAATTTTTTGCTTGTTGAAATGTGTATACAAAAAGTTAGTTTCAAATTTCTATGTTATCATCGATCGAACGTAGGTTTTGACGCGAATGGGATTATGTGAGAGTGTTGTTCCCCTTATGAGCACTATGCAGGTGAGTACTATAGTTGGTGTATACTAACTAAGCCTCTGACATTCACTTTCATTTCATCTCAAAATTCAGTCTCTTTTCATCAAATTTCGAGCTGCTGCTTTAACATCATTTCGACATACCGTTGTCGATGAGATCATAAGTCAATGTCTGAAATAGATCTCCAAAAGAAAAACGAAATGTGATTTCTGCCCACTCCACCGATTTTTAAAGTGTGAACGTTTTTGTAGCTTGCTCAAATTTAATTTCATGTTCTTTGTCGCTAACTCTACCAGTAATAATTATATGCAGAATAATTCTTGTAAATATTGAAAAAACAAAATCACCTAACGGTATATAACTATTTGAAATTGAATAACAAATACACAGCACGTACTAGGGGAAAACATTTTCATGTTTTATTCTCAATCTTTGGTTCAATCATTAACAATCGCTTATCGCTCCCAGATCCAGGATGACGCTAGGTATCTCGGTGATGGCGATGTGTACATCTACAACTCGTCTGACAACCACAACACCACAGGTGAACAGGGGCTTCAGTACTTCAATATGATATAATCTTAGAAATTGTAAGACCTCGAAGTTCGTGATAAACACAGTAGTTACTTAAAATTTCTGTCGAAATGAAAACTACAGGGGTTCAATGGGAGAAATTAAGAGTGATTCTCGTTAGATCGCCTGTATCGGCAACCAAGAATATGCGTCTAGTTTTTTTTTTCTCGCAGCACAAGCAGCTTTAAGGATAACTTCATGAAAGAATTGTGAAACATGTTTTCGTTCCTCATTTAGGACCGAAACTGACATTCTCGCGCGAAATTAGCTGTTTTTTACAGTGAAATACTGCGTGTCAGATTTCATGTATTCAGTAAATTTGCATCCCAATTTAGGATCAGGCTAATTGATTAGAATCAATTTTATCACCATGATGTAGTGTAAATTTTTCTTGTATCAATTTTCATTTAATATGAAAAGAAAAGTTAGTTAAATACCGAGACTATAAACCGTAGACTAACTTGTAAAGAATTCATGAATTGTTTTTGTGCAGACACACTCAGACGTGAAGAAAGAAGCTCAGGAGATGACGCGTGAGTGCTGTTTGCATTGTAATTGGGGCCAGAGAGGTGGTGTACGATTTGTTGAGACTGATCTGATATTGAACAGGTCAATAAAGTTTTTTTCTAGCATGAAACTGGTTGAAATTATTGCTTTGAAAATTTTCGGTGTCAGCTGAAAATTCTGATGAATATTTTCGTGGGTAGGAATCTAATACTAAAACGTTTTTCACATAACTGCGATAAACAACCCTGTGAATTTTAGAGGTGTATGTCGTTGAACGAAATTTGAGTCAGAGTAGTATTTTTAACTTCATTGTGAAGGGTCTCACTTCCAAGCTACAACTTTACATAAAAACTTCTCAAAATCGAAACAGCTCTCCAGGAATTTGAAATTTACTTCACAAACGAGGAATTTTCTTTTTCAAGCTAAAAAATGCTTTTGCATGTGCGAACCCACGCGCATGCCCTGTGAGATCTGTGTGTATGGAAAGCATCATGGGGGTGAAGGGAGAACGGATGAAGGAGTGCTATAGACTCAGAATTCAAATAAAGCGTGAGATTATCGTGATCATACGATTGAGCTCGACCGAAGTGTATCCGACAGGAGAATAACGACTAAGAAGGGACGATTTCACTGAGTTGTTTATTTTGAGTTCTAGCTAGCTTAAACCTGCACAGCTGTCAAGCTCAGAGCCTTTGAGTCGCAGAGTATCCTGAGCCTCAAAAACTTAGAGAAACGTCCACCATGAAACGGTACGAACGCGTTGATGTAGTTAGTTGCAAGAGCTCCGTTGATGACTTGTCCTATTGAGCGAGCCCGGAGTAGGGGCTACGTCGGCTTCTTTGACGACTCAGAATCTCGTGTGGGAGCATTGCTGCAGCGCGAGCAACGAGTGTGCTGTGGCGCACACTTTACTGCAGGGGTGCTAGGCGTCAAGATGAGAGTGCGGGCTCTGTTAATAGTCAGTTCGTCGTCTGGAGTGGTGCGGAGAAGCGTTTGGACAGGAAGGGCCGATGAAGTACTGAGTGAGAGAGTTCTTGCGAAGGAACACATGCTCAGCTTTCTAGAGCAAGTGTGAGAGGTTGACGTCGCGAGGGGAGCAACGACAGAGCAGAGATAGGTGTAGTCTTCGTCTAGTGCGGTGAAGTAGTGCTCTTACTTTATGCCCGAGGTTGAGACTGATGAATGGAGCTGTAGAGTGAGAGCGCTGGTGCGTGGAATAGTGTCGAGTGAAAACTACGGAGACTGTCTTGTGAAAACTGCGGAGACTGTCGAGTTGAAAGACGACTGTCGAGGGGAGACTGTGGTGTGAAGACTCGAGGGAAGACTCTCAAGTGAAGACTCCAACTAAGACTGTTGCTGTAGGGTAAAACCCGCATCGTACACAGGCCTCGTTCTAGAAGTATTGTAGAGCAGCCTGTCTTGCCGTAGGCTGGTTTAGGAGTGACGTCTCAGGGTACGACATTCACAACAGTAGCTCGCACTTCAGACTACTACTGGCAGTAACGGGCTGGGGTCTAGGTACTTACGAGATGCCGAATCACTACGATTGAATTTTGAAGTCTGAGCATATCATCAATTTACACTGATGCGTTATTCAACTCGATAAGCATATTATTAACTAATTAAAGCCTTCTAAAATTTTTATTCATCTAGAAACTTCACATGTACAAGATAGGCTCTTTTTCGCGTACTGCAATGGGCTCTTGTCATTGGAAGTTCAATCATTTGATGATTCAGATAAGGGTGCAGAAATCAAAGATATTTAATTTGTTGTACAAATTTTTTCCTAAAATTTTCATCGACATGAGCAATGTGACTCAACTGACTATTGCTTACAATGCTATTGATAGAACTCGAAGTTGCAAGTGGCGAACAATAACTCTACATTTCCATCATCTTCGTAAATGAATGATAAAAAGTATATCTTGATCGATTTTGCTCATGCATACTCTGTAATGACAAATGAAATTATAACATTACACCTGCATTTTTAGAAGTGCTAATATTTAGAACATGTGCCACATTATTTATACAATAATTATTCCTCCCTTACAGAGACGAAGGTGATGCAAGCGGCCGCAGTAGCACGGTGGTGCCTAGCATCGACTGCAACTCCATGGATTGCTTCGTCATAAAGTGAGCGTCGCTGTTCCGGCATGATCGTGTCCTCTGAATTTTGCCAAGTGTGTACAATATATATAATATTCGTAGTACTCATCGCAATTATTGATATTTTACTGCATCCGAAAGGACGATGTAGGATTATTTTCTATAACTCAGTTCGCTGGTGAATGGAGAATCAAAGCTTATTAATCCGGGCCACGCACAATTACGATCAAGTGTTTATGTTTACTGAAATCACAAGGTACAACAAAATAGGGACGTTCAAAAAAAGATAAGGTCGATTTTGCCGACGCTCAGATAGGTACCGAGTCGATTCAAGCATTGAGGGAAATTAGAATTGTGCTCTGAGCGCCTCCTGAAAATGCATCCTACTATGAAATGCTGATCGAGTGAGCAAAATTTAATCGTAAATATGAGATGCTGTTAGTCAGAGCCTAAAGTAACAGCGAAAATTTTGGCAAAAATGCTGACTTAGAGGTTTCACGGGGCAGGTCCCACATATGGCAGGTTACAGTTGAGGTCCGGTGAGACGAGGTGGCGGAGGGAGCTGTCAACAAATGAAACATACAAAAGATTAAATAACAATCTGACTGAATTACCAGGAACGCTTCATGCTTACGATCTTTTTTCTTTTTGATAAAAATTGAAAAAGGTATTTTTTCAGAGTAGTGATAAGCATAGGAAGGCTTTTTTCTACAAGCTATACATGTGGGGAGAATTGTAAGTTGGGATATTTCCTCAGTTTTCTATCTATGATCACATTCTGTTGCGTATGATCAACGACTTTGTTCAGAAATCCTCACTCGATTAGATCGACAGTTTTTAATTCAGTGCTAATGAGCAGCCTTGGCAGATAAATAAAAGTGCTGCTGAAAATTGTCCTCTGTTCGTATGAGGGAATTTTGTGGCAGACTAAAAAATGTATACTTGAATAATTTTTAGATTGACACTTCTGCACATGCACGTTAAAATCAAGGATTGCATTCGATATTTCTTTATTTACGTGTGAGCTGTTCATGCAGTGTCAGTTCTCTTCATTATCATTCATGTTGTTTTAATTTTATAATGATTTTATCTTCAGGTTAAACTTTTCTCGAGTTTTTACTTGCATTTAGATTTACCATTTTGTATGAAATTGTACCAGAATTGTGAGATTCTTTGAAAATAAAATATGGGTGATTATTCAGCATCCATTTGTAATTTTATGCAGCATGTGCTAAACTTCTATAGTACTTTTGAGTTCTGATTTTACCTAAGTGGAAAATTTCTTAGCCCACTCGTTATTCAACACTGCAGTTTGCATGCGTACCGACCTGTTGTGACTCTCCTGAATGTTTTTTTCCTGTGGTGGCGTGCAGCTGCTCGGTGTCCGGGTTGTTGGCGGGAGACGTGGCGCAAGTGACGGTGCGCAGTCGCGTCGCTGTGGCAACGCTCAATAAAGTGGGTAGAGCACTGCGCTGGCTGTGTTTATGAACAATGCGTGTGCTGCTCTGGGGCTGGAGAGGTAGTTCCAGTGAAGCGGAAACGCATCGAATTTTACTGCATACAACCAAAATAATTTCAGGACACGAGCTAAGCAACAGAGACCTTCCCTGTATTAGTGTATGATAGAACACGCACTTGCACAGTATGCTTTGCAGTCAAAACGAGAGGAGCGTGGCACGGAACTCTATCTGTACCGCTTGTGAAACGAGTGTCTCTGTCTCGCATTAATGTTGCTGCATTTAAAAACAAAATCAGATAGTGTAGAATTCTACAAATTTTAATGTCTCGTGAGATGTTGTTGGCTAACTGGAACAAAAAATGAAAAACACCTGATTTGGATGAAATTGCTATTGAAACGAACATTTCAATGTGTTTTTTAAAGCACTGACTCAGAAAGCTTTTTTCAAAATGAACATATCAAGTGTTTAATTTGATTAAAATTTAGAATAAAACCTTTCGATTCAATGTCACAGTTACATAACCAAGGAAAGTTTAAGTTTAATATTGCTCACCAAATGAGCGCTGGAGTGTTGTTAAGGTTCTGATTCCAAAAACTTACACCTTCGTCCAAGGATTCTTTTATATTGTGAATGACGTTCCAGAAATACCGCAACTTGATGCTGACATCTCGAGCCCGGCTGCAGAGCTCCAGCGAGGTGCTAGAAGTGACCACCTACGTCACACTCATCCTGCCGCCGGTGAGGCATATAATTCTATACAAGAAGAACTTCAGAAGCATGTGGTTCTTCCATTGGCGAATACACTTTATTAGTTTATAACCGGCTGAAATTTTTTACACGAAATTAACACTAGTTTTAGAATTTGAAGAACTTTTTAAATTCATGGTGGGAGCACCAGTTGGTTGAGCAGGAATCACTAGTAATATTTGGAAACTGGCTACAACCGTGGGTGTGATGTGCCCCAACTGCGTTCCGAGAGTGTCTCACCGAACAAATGACGTACTTTGATTTTTTATTAACGAGTTATATGCTGGATTCTAGAATTTATTCTTCGGATGTTAAACGTAATCGAAATGCGCCTAATTCACTTCCGTCCCAGCAAGGAACACTGGACCTTCTCTCAAACCGGTGGTGGCTGCCAAGCGCGGCGCTGCTGCTGGGGCTTCTGGTGCTTCTGTTGCTCGCCATTGGACTGTACAAGGTGCGCGGTCCCTGCACAACGTGTGTGTGCAAAGATATGTGGATGCAGAGAGTGTGTGTTTTGTCATGCTCAGTACGCGCGTATCCTCTGTATCGGGTGTTTGTTGGCAGCGTGAGGTGAGCGTGAGCGGCAATCAACCAAGGTGTGTGTGTGTGTGCGTACTGACTGGAGGAGAGGCGCAAACTGCATGCTCGCCCGAATGTGCACCGACTACATCGTGTATGTGATACTGTGGAAAGCATGAAACTCAATAATTCAACGAAACTGGTGCAAATTCTCCAATACAAAACGATTCAGGTAACCTAGTGCACGGTACAAGGCGCGAGGATTTGGTCACCCAACGAACACCAACCACCAAATTCAAAGCAATAAACACAATTATAACTTGTCAGCCTCAAGGCTTTTGCTTTGGTTTAGAGCTTTTGAAATCTATTTTTGTTCATGGAAATAACAGACCCTCGTTCCTTGACCAGACATATGCAATGGACATTTAAAATTCCTGTTAATCTGCGCTCACTCGCAAAAAATTGGAGACGCGTGTTTTACTGACGAAGTAGATGTAAAAAATTTTAGGCGCTTATATACAGTTTAAATTTGGATCTATGAATGTGGTCATGCAGACTCAACAGTTTCACAAATTTTTTTTAGCTAATCAATGCATATAAATAAAAATACGTGGAGCACTGAAGTTTCAAATTTATAGTTGACGTTCACTGACCTTAACAGTATGAATTTAATAATACGACTTCGTAGCGGAACTTAGCAGATCAATTCAATAACAGAACTTCTCATCTGAATTCCATATGTCAGTTTAATTGCAAAATTCAATGTCTGAACTTATTATCTGAACTGAAGGGGTAAAATTGCGAATAGAATAATTGAACTTAGTAAGCAAACAGCTGTACCCAATACCTGAAAGCAGGCATTAACCATACAGCTCATTTCGTTGAGCAATTTTTTAATTTCCCCATTGCGGCCAGAAGGGCCACTCGACTTGTAGGACTGCATGCGCTCACAAGAGACTACTATTTCTAAAATCAAACTTAGAAAGACAATGCATAAATTTGTTCCTGTTTCCTTCCTAATAATACGCAGTACATAAAAGATAAAGTGTCTATTATAAGTAGAGAGAATGCTGTTAGACAACCACATTGGTCATCGACTCTTCCTGAATGTTTATAGAATCATACTGTAGATAAATGACTTACTTTTTGTCGAGAAAGAGGTTTGAATTGGACAATTTTTGTGTTCTATTGAGTTAATAACTACTTCTTTTACGGTTAAAGGGACTTTTTAATACAGTTTCAAACGATGTTCATTCTAACGTTGTGTGTAACTCAAGGAGTGCTGCCCCAGTAAATGAAAAGATGTCTGTTATCATACATCTGCACTGCGGATGTTCTGCCTGCACCGCGGGCTCTGCACGGTGCAGGTTAGATAACAAAGCTAGTTAGCAAATCATTAGCCCAGGAGGACACATCCCAGAAACATGTTTCCTGGTTTGCTGCACGTTTGCTTAAATCGCTCTTGTTGGAATTCTGCGTCGATCGCCCTCTACAGCACTGTGATGACGGTGTGAGGCCGTACGTCTTCGCTAGGAGGGTAGACAAAGCTGTTCCAGATAACAACTTTATTGGCGGACTGTTTGCTGTTGGTGGTAGGAGTAACGCGGTCCAAATGCGCGACTAAAAACGCGATGTGCGCTTAAATACGCGGGGGAAAGCAAAGTGACCCCCTTTACTCATAGGGTAAAGGGCGGCACACACCTCACAAAAATTCACGCAAAGGTAGAGTTGTACACTCAAAAATGCCGTCAAAAATTTAAAATGTTCTAATATTAACTCGTTTGAAGTGTTTATTCGCAAGAATGAGGCTTTGGGTGTGAACGATTTGCAGTAATTGGAATTCAAATGTTCGCTGTAAAATTCTACCTCTTTGTCGTTTTTGTTACCCTAAAAAATGAAAAGAGGTATGGAGATAGCAGGATGCTGAGTGCTAGGTGATAATAAAGGTCATAGCGAAGAACACATGAGCTGCATATCAACAAACGGTTATTTAGTACATAAGACGCTCGGTGTGTGTAAACTAAATATTTTACAACATATTCAAGGTTATATACACCAGGAAATATCACTGAAAAACTTCATTCGTCATAAGCCTCAACCTAACAGACATTATTGGAGCAAACAACTGGATAAACTCTCAGTTGTCTAATCGCTAACAAAAAATGTACGTGGGCAGTGTGGCTTCTTCCGCCGCGAGAAGAGACGCCACCTGCAGCAGCTGCAGGAGTCGCAGCGGCATCGGTCGTCGCAGCGGCATCGGTCGTCGCAAGCGCAGCCGCTCACCAAGGAGCAGGAGCAGGAGCAGCAGCAGCTCTTCGTGCACGCGGCTCTCGCACAGGGGGAGGATGGCGAGCTGTCTCCTGAGATGTGAGGGTGTGCGTGACATCCTGACGTGGGGAGGACGGCGAACTGTCTCCTGAGATGTGAGGGTGTGCGTGACATCCTGACGTGGGGAGGACGGCGAGCTGTCTCCTGAGATGTGAGGGTGTGCGTGACATCCTGACGTGGGGAGGACGACGAGCTGTCTCCTGAGATGTGAGGATGTGCGTGACACTGACGAGCACACTAGTCCACCTGCGTCACTTTTGCCTTCAACTCAAGTTCGTACGTGACACTTGCTATCACCGTACGGACTTGACAACCACCCCTAAATCCGCTCGCACAGCATACAAACTTAATACACGGAGGCTTATGCACACGTGGTCTAAGTATCGGAGTTATGCAAAATTCAAATATTCCAGATGCGAAGTACGAGTAGATGATGATCCTAGATCTATCGTGTTGTAAGGGTTTTCACTGAAATCATTCGTTCAGATGGTCGTGATGCTATTTGCTCAACTACACGCCAATGTGAACTAATATTAGTAGTTAGTGCGGTGATTTTATAAATAAATGCAATAGAGTCCTGACTTGAAAGTTCACGACAGAAAACGTCATTCTCTTTCTTTCATGCCAGTATCACTGCGACGGTGAACAATAAGATGTTTACAGTAAAATAATAACATGTTAATAATAACGTGAGTTTATAAAAAATCATTCTAATTTTTCAAGTGCATTAGTGAGTTCTCTTCGCATGTGGCTCACGCAAGAAAAATACATGGTGACCTACTTTAGATTAGCCCATTCATGTCTCAGTCGCAACGCGGCAGTGAGGCGTAGTGCACTTCTCGCGCTCATGACGCGTTAGGGTGTAGGGCAGTTGCTGTTGCCGTTGCATCAAACTGCGTGGTTTCTCGCTAATCTATTCCTTTTAGCATTATTGGCTGTAGTTGTCGCTTTATTGAGATAATGTAAAAAAATCGAATTTGCTGGTCTGCCGCAAGTTTTTCGCCAGTGATGTGATCGGCCGTCAAATACGTACTGAATATTTATTTCATTGGACCCCATAAGGAAACTGTGGTTTGGACCTGCAGGCGTGGGAGTGTAACGTCTTCTTATTGTACGCCCTTAATCAGGGAAAAGAAATAAAACTTACAGCTTGTCTTCAGTTTAATCTTCCGCGCGTGACGAGCATCATAGATTCGCAGCAATCTTTCGTTTAATCACCATTTTCGTAGATTTGCTCATGTGCCTGCTCACCAATCACACTCTCCTTCACGTGTGTTGTTGCTGGGATTTTTTGAGCTGAATATTTATATATATGTTTGCTGTTTTGATTTTACATACTATTTATCACTTTAACCTTAACATGTCCGAGATAATTTTTCAGATAAGAACACATCTGGTTTTATTGCCCTGTTCATTCTCTTCCCTATGGTTTAACTACTAAAATCGAAAAAATTTAAAACACATTGATTTGAGTTTTAGAATGTTTCAGATACATGATTACAATATAGTAATCACTCAAAAAAGTAGTTGTAACACAGCGTTCGAAACAAGTTGTTAAAAACAGTGCCATTTACAGGTCAAGGACATGACCAAAAAGCATTGTAACATCACAGCAATATTTTTGGGACACTAATTACACTTCTTGAAAATTTAGATCAAACTGCAAAGGAGTTAATTAGTTCGAAAATCTTTTTCTAAACGGCTAGGATTCAATGAACTTTGTTTGGACGGTCAGATTTCAAACGCCAATAGTAGTCTGACATCTCGTATCTATCCCATTCTCGTGTGATAGGTGTCATCACATTTAAAATGGAAGCGATTTTCCTTTGCTTCAAAATCCTGGGGAAATCCGTGACCTCACGGTTTGCTCATATTACTCATATTTTCAAGAAAACAGTAGAGGTGGTTGAGGAAAAAAATACATCTACCCAAACATCACTTTCAAAGTCACTGGAATTAAAATGCATCTTGTTTATTAGGTTAGCGAAGTTTACAGCTTGGTGTTTGAATAGTTTCTATCCAGGACGAATTTCGCTCAGATACACCCCTGATCAAAAGTATAAGACCGCTTGAAAATTTATAAAAATGCCAACTTTTCAGTGATAAATAGTTAAATGCATTCAACTAGGGATCGGTAATTACTAAAGGTAAAAGGTGAGAGAGACAAAAAAATAACAATTGTAACAATTTATTAAGAAATTAACACTTTTAATGAATAATGACTTTTTCAGTTGATCAAAATGACAAGATCACCTACAAAAATCATAGGAAATCTTTCCTCACCGACGTTGAGGTGAGCAAACATTGAACTTAGTAATGAGTACTGCCTCCATTCTTGTTAATAACCTCAAAAATTCTTCGTGGCACACTATAAACGAGGGTTTCCATGAGGGCTCGAGGAATGTTGTCACAGCTCCTGAAGATGGCAGCACGAAGTTCGTTTACTGACGCAAATTGTTTACCATTTCCATTAACATCTCTCGCCATCCACCCCCAAACATTTTCTATTGGGCTTAAGTCCGGCGAACATGCTGGATGACGCAAAACAGTGACGCCATTTTCTTGAAAGAAAGTCGTGGTCTGGCGGGCGGTGTGGACTGCTGCATTATCCTGCTGAAAAATCCATCCATCACCACACAGACGAGGACCCTCTGCTGACAAAGATGATCTTTGCAGCATTCCGACGTAACCAGCAGCTGTTTGACGACCCTGCACCTCCTGAAGCTCCATGGTTCCCCTGTAGGAAAATGCGTCCCATACCATAACGGAGCCTCCACCACTGTGGCGCGTGGAAAACATTTCAGGAGGGATTTCTTTGTCATTTCATCATCGCTGGAAGCCATCAGGGCCATCTATATTGAATTGTTTCTCGTCAGAAAACTAAACTTGAGACCACTTCTCAACGTCCCATGTTTGGTGCTCACTAGCAAACTGTAAACGGGCCACTTTGTGACGTTGAAGCAGACGAGGACCTTGTAGACGCTTTTTGTTTTTCATGCCATTATGTCGCAAGTGCCTCCTGATCGTTACTGCACTGCAACAGCATCTGTGAGGGCCTTAATTTGCTTGGAAGACCGTCATCTGTCTTGAGAAACCACCCATTTTATTCTCCTACCCAATGGAGGGGAAATTTTTTTCGGTCTACCACTAGATTTGCTGGTCCATTATTCTCTGGGTCCTTTAGGAAATTGAAAATTACAGTTTTACTGCAGTGAATCTCAGCTGCGATTGCGCGTTGCGACAAGACTTGCGTATGCAGTTCGACAATTCGACCACGTTCAAATTCAGAAAGTTTGCTTGCTTTGGGCATGGTGAAACCTTTGCTCTATCAGTGCCAACCTGTAACTAATCTAAAATGCCGGAAATTACCCTTAAACTAAACTTTTTTTACCCTGGTTTTATAATTATGATCATATGAAAAGTCATTTTCATTAAAAGTGTTGATTTCTTTATAAATTGTTACAATTGTTACTTCTTGTCTTTTCACCTTTTACCTTTAGTAATTACCAATCCCTAGTTGAATGTATTTAAATATTTATCACTGAAAAGTGGGCATTTTTTAAATTTTCAAGTGATCTTAAACTTTTGATCAGGAGTGTATCACACGATTTATTCCATAATTTTTGTTTTAGTAGATTGAATTTACTCACGGATACACATGGTTTGAGCGGGCACACTTTTAGCTTAGAGATTCATGATTTCTAATCAATATAGGCACTTTGTTTCGGAGCAAATAAAGGAGCGTCCTCACAGCACGAGGGCAATGAACTGTCCTATGAGCTGACACTGTACCGTCTGATGGTCGTAATGATGTGGGCAGGCATCATGGGAGATAAATTTATTGGTCCTATGTCATTGTATCTGAATGAGTGAGGATGACATCTGCAGCCTATTGCAATCACTTGAAAGAAACTTCGAAGATTTGGTTAGATGACTTACCTTTTCGCAACTTCAGGATTTTGTATTAATGCATGAAGACACTTTTCACTTTGCTAGGGCCTCTCTAACATTCCCTACAAGTTGAGGATCGAAGTTGAAAAGCTTATGATTTGGCCGCCATCTTCTCTCGACTTTAACCTGATTGAAAATTTTTGGGCAATCATCAAACTAGACGTGAACGCCGACGGTTGTCAATTTAGGTCGAAAACTGCCTTGTGGAAAGCCGTCAATACAACAGCAAGGGGAGTCTTTTGTGTCGCTATTGAGACGAATGCGAAAGTTTTTTACTGGTGTAGTACAACAGCAAGGGGAGTTTTTTGTGTCGCTATTGAGACGAATGCGAAAGTTTTTACTGGTGTATTACAACAGCAAGGGGAGTTTTTTGTGTCACTATTGAGACGAATGGAAAAGTTATTGATGCACACGCAGGTAGAAAATGAAGTTGTTCAATAAACATTTATATGTCATAACAACAATTTGGTAAATGCACTTCGAATTGATCATTATTTCACAGCATTAATCCATATTTATACTAAAGAGTTAACACTTTCGGCTGTTTTTGTTTTTATTACCTGCAGTCACTTGAAATTAAAGGATTTTAATAACTTTTTTCATTTACCAAATTTTCCGGCAAGGCCTAACTTTTACCTACGTTGTTGTCTTGAGGTGTGAGAGTTTGGAAATAACAATTTAAAAATTGATTCCGCAATAGTTGAGAAACGGCATTATTATCTATGCGTACTGCGTGAAATTGATTTAATAAGTATCTTTAGAACCACTGTGTGTCTACTCTGACTCCGATGTGCTTTGTTCAAGTCGCTTGTGTTTGACGCTGTCGACCGCTCTGGAGAGATAGAGCAGCAGTAAGTGCTTTGCACTGTTTTGAACGACATCACTGCATATTTTTTCTCCGATGTTATGCAGTGTATCTTGAGTACTAGTGTTTTTCTTATATAAGCATTTTCATTTCAATGAAGTAAATTTGATTCATTTAAATGAAACGAGAGTTCATTTGTCATTACTTTTTCTAATATTTCTTACATGACAGGTAAAATACTAATAGGCTTGTCATGTCATCACTTTTATGCAACGGTTTAGTAATGGAGTGTTTCCATTGATCGGGGAACTAATCAGTTGTTGTTGACGTCTTAATTTTCATTTGAATCATTTCTGTTGTAATTGGAAAACTATGTTTAATATATTAAAGGCTAATTATCCTGTCCAACTGCCTCTGTGTTTTCCATTGAATGTAAAACTAGTTGTCACCCTGGTAAATTGACAAGACAAGACGTGGTTTCTATTTGACAGTGTTATCTGCATACGAAAGAAGGCTTAAGGCCCTCTGCACATGGGGCTACTCTAATGAAACTTAACTGGTTTGTGATTGAAGTTACGAACCAGTTACTAACTCGTTAGTGATGCGGTTCCGCACGCGAGGCTACTAAAAACCGTAATTTCGTTGGGTGTTCGTGAAAGTAGGACAGCATAATGCAATCATCCAGTAACATTGTGGATAGTGATTCAAGTGATGAAGATATGATGCTATATTACCATTATCGTCAGAGAAGAGATAGAAAACGAAGACAATTTTAGATTCATCAATACATTAAGCAATATTTTTACCGCCCACTATACGTGGCTGCAAAAAAATTGCAACTTTTGGGTACAAAATTTGTAAGTTTTTAATTGCATGTCTAAAAACAGTTATTTGGAACTGGTGCGACTAATATCCCCTGCCCTTCACAAGCAAAATACAAATATGAGGGAGTACGTGAATGCTGAGGAAAGAATAATAATCAGTCTCAGGTAAGATGCTTTGGTCATTATTATTAAAATTAAAAATATGAAAAACTTTCATTTCTGAATAAATTACATTGCCATAAATTCTGTACGCATTTCATCGTTGTTGACCTCAGTTAAGGCTTCACGAGATGCTTCACAGTATACAGTGGGCAACAGTGTGTATATAGTACCTGTCATATGCACAATTCTACTAGTCAGTGAGATTCAAGTTATTTTTATGCTAAGCAGTATCATATGTATTCGCAATTTATGTAGTTATGCTTAGATTTTCTGGTTTCTCCTACATGGGCCATCAGATCTTTGACATTTGCCAGAAAATGCTATCACCACTTGACACGAAGTACTCGTAGAGAATATTTCTCACGTTCTTGGCTTTCAAACCTCCTCTTGTAGTGCACGGTACTTCGATGTTTTCAAGTCCTGACATTGACAATGTATCCTCATCTACGTACACATCTCTATCTAAACTAATAATACCCGTTGTGTGTTTATTTATTTATAGCTTCATATTTTTGTTCGGTGTCTGCTTCTTAGGAAACTTGGGATGTCGGAGTTTGCTGTATCATGGATACCGAATTCCTCAGTGTTACATGGAAAGATGGCCTTTACATACATTAATATGTTTGAAATTTTATTAGGAAAGGTTTGGTTAGGATATATATATATATTAGGGTGTTAACAAAAAAATGAAACTTGTTGAATTATAATGATCAGCCTCTCATTTTGTTCCTTTTAATAAAAAAACTATTTAGCAAAAGTTTGTACTGTAAAGTCCACATCTTGATGTCGCGCAGAGCTACACAAGTCAGTAGACCTATTCAGAACTCATAGAGGCATAGCGTGTTCACTCCCGTCAGTGAGTTGTTCATCTCTGTGAAGTGCACACAACATTTTAAGGGTACTTCTCACTGGGATGGGAAGTTGATGCCGTCATTAACTAATGGAGAAGTTGTGGATCGCCTTACTATGTTCGTTTCTGGAAGAGTTTTCAAGTGGTAAAGCTGAGCTGACAGCCACCACAAT
>JACJUY010006979.1:4417-20846 GCA_014220935.1 Platorchestia sp. MABIK
AATGTGGGAGGACCAATTTAATTTAGGAGCGTCTAGAGTTACTCCCAGATATTTTTGTTGTGTTACAAAATCTATGGTTATTTAGATTTCGCCTGACATCTTTCTCTCTCGTTTGCTTGCTCGCTTCCAGTCTTTTGGTGTGCCGGCACCCTAAGCCTCAGGCATGGGCTAGTTTGATATGGCACTGTCACAGAAATTTATTTCATACAGAGAAAAATTTGATATCAGTTTTCTAATGATGCTCATGCTAATCGTCTACTGCTGTAATTATCTCAGTAATGGTAGTACCCCCAAACAATTTGAACAATTGAATTGAGAAAAAATATCTCTAATGGAATATAAGTGTTCGATATTTGGTGGTATTTATTCTATTGTATGCGAAGACTGAATTAGCGCTTATTTTGGCAGAAAGCGAGGACTGGGAGTCACTGCATGGAGCTCTGGACACTACGAGACTTGACGCACTATTTAGCAATCGTCAAGCAAGACGTCGTCATTGTTTACCAACAAAGACTAGCAACCGCAACGGTAAATCGAATTATTATCTAATATTCCGTTTTCAATTTGAAAGTTTATTGATTATCGTTGAACAGAAATGAATAGGTTGACGCATTTAATGTCCTCAGGTTTTGTAGTTCCACATTAATATTGCATCTTGATTAAAAGCTATTTTACGAACAAATGAGCATTTTGACAATCTAACAATTGCTGAATGCCTAAATTGAGCATGTAAGTAATCGTTTATTATAACAGGGAACGTGTTAGTACATGGGTACCATTATTAGAAGTGTAGCCTGCTGTACGCGTTGGAAACATCATGAACAAATCATACTACCTATATAAAATCAGTACAAAAACGGAAATATTTCATACTCAAGAAACATATACTTTCTATATTTATATAAACAATTTAATTCAGCAACTATTACTCTTTTTAACTTGCATTTGTCATGTGATAGAGGAAGTATGTGTCCTAAATCTCAATAAATGTAAGAGGCTTAGGAGCACGCCTAATTCACAATTTGACACACATTTCAACATAATTTTCTGCAGAATTTAGGAATATTTTCCTCGCGTTTGAAGATAAGCTGATATTGTGTGTTAAACGAAACCCTTTAAACGTTCAATGCAGTTGATAACTTCACGTTATTAAAATGTAATGCCTCGTGCGGTTGTGCCAACTCGTAAAGCCATGGCATAGATGGCGCAGCTTTCTCTGAACACGATCACGCTCGTTCGATGCTCGACCGAACGAGTATTATACATCGTAGAATATAATACAAAAGATGAAAAAATAGGCGTAGTTGATTGTTTTTCGTCGCTTAACGTGTTTCTCTTTGTGAAAAAGTGAAATACAAATATTTTTTTCTAAATTTAATGTATGTTCACGAATTCTTTCTCAAATTTTGCCAGAAACGTCGAATTCCAATCCCCATCGTTCACTTCAATATTTTAAGTTTTTATTGGTAAACTGCTCCTGGCTACCTCAAATTCCTATGATATCATAACTCACTAGTAAAGTATCAACTAAATTCACGACTAGCATTTTGGGCTTTCAAAAATAACAACACCAACAACAAAAATACGTAACTAGAATTTTAACCGAAGCTATTATGTCAGTTTTTCACCTTTTTTGAGTTTTGACTGCCAGAAAATAACTTTACTTTGATAGATGAACAAATATTGAAATCACAAACTTCTCCAAGACTTATTGGAATTCATTCATCTCATCATTTAATTAAATTTTCGTTCGGTGGTCATGAACCGTGTTCACTCGTCTCATCTATCAGTGGCGCAGGCACCCGAAAATTTCGGGGGAAGGGGGCAGACATTTTCAGCAATCTTTTCATTCTTTTACTTAAAACAGCGACTGAAACTGGCCCCAAGCTTAACATTTAAGGGAGGGTCCGGGGAGTCATGGTTTTTTGACCCAGTGATGGGAGGGTTGGAGATTAGTTTATAAGTTAGCTTAAGCTTAAACAACCCCAAGAAAAGTTTTCTCAAGGGAGGAAAGCACCATTTAGTATGGAATCAAAGGAACAAGGAATCAATGTATAAAGTGTCTCCACACCCTACACATGGAAACAGCAAGATTGATAGAAGTTATGGGAAAATTTGTGGTCCAAGAAAATAGCAATATATACTGAAAAAAGCAGAAGTGTCACACAAAAAGTCCGTAACAGAACAAACCTACTCTCCTATTCCAGCAAAAGGAAAGCCTACCTAACCTTCAGCTCGAGATCTTACATCTTCCCCGTAGCAGCGCTATTTACCATAGATAAAATATCTGCAACCCTACCTCGCGGGGATAAGAGAGTCGAGATCTTAGTAACACACATAGATATCTTTACCGTGTTCCGAAGGAATGACGGAGGTTGCAGGTAAGTCTAAGGTACAAGTGAACGTGATGTTTCTGGAATTTATTGCAGTTCCGGATTATATAAGGAATAAAAAGCATTATATTTTACAGAAATTATTATTTGAAGTGCATTAACACGAGTGGAACGGTTGGGAGTGAGACACACGCAGCAAAACAAATAATAGCACACTTGAGAACAAACCCACAATTGTTCTCCTACTTGGAAGAAACCTTTCTGATTTGATGCAAAACACGACAAAATCATAACGGAATTACACCTAAACTTAAGGAAATGATCGAATAGTCAAGCTGTGAGCAGTACATCATCTAACACATATTAAGACTTATACTGATAAAAACCAGGCGCATTTATCCAATGTGATGCTTAATTCAATACAAGTACCAGGGACTACTCGTATTTTTTTTGCCCATATATCTTGCACAAACTTCAACTATTACAGTTGAAAATGAATCCCAGATGTTTAATCACGTGATGCATTATTCAAGTTATGAATAACTGAGACTAACTGTTACCCTTATAAATTAAGGCTTGCATAAGATGTATAACTCTATTACCGACTGTTTTTGCCTTAAATGCTGGTGGAGGTACGGGATGAAGTGAGATCGCAAGTGAGCGAGATGTAGGCGTCGGGGAGATCATGTGATGTAAAGATGATAACTAGTAAGACATTACCCGTAGTCACAACCAAGTCATTTTTCAGTAAGGGGAAATGACTAGTTAGTGACTTCCCTTTAGGGTTCGGGCTAGATATAAGCTATTGACATCACGGATCTGTCAAGTTTAAGCTACAAAGCATGGTTTCAAAGCGAAACTACATGGTAATAAATATATTACACTAGTGGTGATGAATGATATATCAGAATGAATTACTCGTGTGACAAATTTCAATCATTGTTTCTGCTGAACTCCAAGAAAGGGTCTTTTATTCCAATCAAACCTGACACATACCATCTTGTACATTGGTTTTTAAAAGGTCATATAACTAACACCAGGACACAATGACGGTTACCCCCGGTCAGGCCGGAACCCATTTCCGACACCTGGGTAGAATGGGGAATTGTGACAGAGTTCTCCCTTTTCCCAATGAGGTGAATCTCAGGGCGGCACTGCCGGGATTTGAACTGCCGACCCTTCCCGTGAAAGGCGCGCGCTCTAAACCACTCCACCACGGTGACCACAACTAAGGTAAAGAAATAGTCTGTAAATACTTAACCTTACACTGAGCTACCGATACAGGCAGCTGTAACAGGCAAGAAAAGCAACGTGAAATTTGTTTAATAGGAATTTCTCAAGTTTCTTCCGAACTACGTTTAGTTTCAAAGATGGGGTAGGAATTAGAGTATCTCTGTAAGGCTTTCATTCAAGTGAAGCACATTCACGACGCGAGATAAAATAAAAATGTAAGTAAAATTATAACTCTCGTGATCGATGCATCGGTCTTTCTCCTGTGTGAGATAAGTAGAAGCAGCTAAAGGTAGATTAGATTATTAGTTAGTTTAAGCCTCCCTATCCTCAACAAATGAGATCCAAAGAGAGGAAGGAAGAAGGCACCATTTAGTATGGAGTTAAGGGAACGTGGAATCTATGCAGAAAGGGCATAGAAACAGTAAGATGAGAAAGAAGTTCATGAAACAAGATCAAAGTTGAAGAAGAAAGTAGAAGGTATTGAAAAAATAGGACAGCAGTGAGCCGAAAAAAAGTTGGCCCGTAACAAAACAAAAACCTATATTATTTTAATAAAAAGAAAGCCTACCTAACCTTTAGCTCGGGCCCTCACAGCAGCTAAAGGTAAAAATACCTCTAGCTTCAAAACTAAATTACAACTTCGTTCCTAATCTTATCTGATTGTGCAGTAAAGACGTCAATGCCGGAAGATGTACTGAAAGAATCTAGATATTCAAACAATCCAATCTTTCATTTTCTCACCAAAGTCTAGGCACAAATTTCAAAGCATTAACTCTCTAGTTTCAGAGGAACTTGAAGAAGCACAATGTGGGAAGAACTATTTCCATACACACGCCTAGAATGAGTTTGCTACACTGATCAGCACAACAGAGGACACAACGAGCCATTGGAACATGACGGGCTCATCCCGCGAATTATGCAACACCTGCACTGGCCAGGAGATGGGAGCTGGCAGTCTCCACAGCACGCTTTGCTCATCTTTTTCTACTGTTTAACACAGGGCTTTGTGTGATGAGGACATTACACCAACAACAGAAACAACTTAAGTACCAATACAGGCCTGAATGTGAGGTGTTGTGCTCACCACGAGGACCTAAAGTTATCTAATCACAGCCAATTGCTTGTAAACTACCACACTTGTGGAATCAATTCACATGCAGAAATAATTTGTACATCCCTTCCCATAAAATCCACAGCAATCATTAACGTATCACTTGGAATAAAATAAAAAACTAAGGCGATTTCAAATACTGCAGCAATGCGATAAATTGTGCGACAGAGGCAATTCGGATAATTATAAAAAGCTTACAGATTAGATTATTAGTTAGTTTAAGCCTCCCTATCCGCTACAAAGGCGATCCAAAGAGAGGAAGGAGGGAGGCACCATTTAGTATGGAGTTTAGGGAACGTGGAATCTATGCAGAAAGGGCATAGAAACAGTAAGATGAGAAAGAAGTTTATGAAACAAGATCAAAGTTGAAGGAGAAAGTAGTAGGTGTTGAAAAACAGGACAGCAGTGAACCGAAAAAATATGGTTCTTTACATAACAAACATATTCTATTTCAACAAAAAGAAGGTCTACCTAACTCTCAGCTCGGGCCCTCACATTTTCCCCTGGGAGTGCTAATTCCCATACATACAATAGTTGTATCCCCCTGACGGGGCACTGAACCAAGGGTTACGTGAAATGAAGGGTGCTTGTGCATGACCATAGGTGCCTGTAGATTAGATGTTAGTTTAAGCCTCCATAACCGCTAAAAATAAGCGTTTCGAAGAGAGAAAGGAGGAAGGCACCATCTAGTATGGAGATGAGTAGTATCCCCCTGAGGGAATTGGCGCCTGTAAATCTGTTTCTAAGGCACCTGTCGTGATTGAGGTGTGGCGGCACAGGACTTGTGCACAACTCTACGTAGAATGGACCACGTGGCTTGAGTGTTACCTTATCCCACTCGATGCCCTTGTGTATCAATAGGAACATAAGTTGCCTAGAGCAAAGGATGCAGCAAGAAGGTCGACCAGAGAAAAGAACGATGGATACCTTTGCTCTGAGGTCGACAACACTTCCTAGACTTCACATACTAAAGACTAGCGCATCTTGATGTAAATATATTGCCCGAGTTTTGCTGAAGGTGAGTGAGCTTCTTCATTAAAAAACACAGTGTGGAACACTTGTGTGAATACCGCATTTTGTTCGAGAACATGGCCTTCAACACAAAATAAATGAGCAGCGTTGTAGTAATACAGCATTTCGTTGTATGGACAAGCACAGAATATGAAAATTAGCGCAGGTATTAGTGTTACACCCGAGCAAATATCTAAATACATCATTTCACAAAAAAATACACGCCTAAAATCTAAAAATGTTCGTGTACATAAAGTGCAAGATGTGCCAATGGTGTTACAAGAGCCAATATACAGCAGAGGGAACAAGGAAAGAACAATTCGCTGAAGAATGCGGGTCTAAAAAGGCTCGAGAAGCACATTATGGTAACGGACACACCTGAGATGAAACGGCAAATCACATCAACACCAATTCATATTTTTGCCGCAACAATCAAAGGTGCGCAACTAAACGAAGGTCTACAAATTACTGCACTCTGCTTTAGGCACTAAACGTACATGAAATAAAATGAAATTAATACGATTCAAGATAGAAACATTTTCGTAGCTTAGGATAGCTTGGCCTAACTTTCTAGCTACATCAATACCAAGCCCTTGATGTAAATATTAGCACAAACTTTAAAACTATGGGAAAAAAGCATCTAAATGTTCTCCAATACTTGCACACCTTCTCTTTGCTAAGTTATAAAACCCATGCACAAGGATACATATTCTGCAATTGGGTGAAAATTTGAAATAAAACACGATGAGTCATCACCAGCAGCGGTGATGTGCAGAGGCTATGAAGCAATCTCAATTGATTTCTACCTTCACTGCTCCTCAATCATGCTAAGCAGAGTATTTTCTGTTCTAAGCAGAGTATACAACAGAGAAAAGGAGCAAATCTTACACAAATGAGGAAAAAAAATTAAAGCTACTTAAATACGTGCCTGTAATTGTAGAACTCAAAATTATGCTGAGTAAGTTTTAAAGAAATTGTAAGATCCATTAGCCAGCCATTCTAATTACCGGCAAAGTAGCGTTAACTTTCGATTGGAAACAATGCCCTAGCGTCCAGATCGCGCCATGTTGCTCAGCCTCACATGTCCGGGACGCACAGCGTCTAAGATCGCAGGATTTCGACCCCGCCCACCCCTCTCCCTCCACCTCCGAGCAGCTACAGCACCACCTCCGAGCAGCTACAGCACCACCTCCGAGCAGCTACAGCATTTTTAGGTTAGGTGAAGTTAACTTAAGTTATGTTAAGTAGGTTAGGTTAAGTTAGGTTGGGTTGGGTTAGGGTAGCCAAGTTCAGTTAGTTTAAGATTAAGTTAAAAAAGTTACAGAATTCCTGATTTTGAGTGCCGAGATGGAGGGTTGAATGGCCAAACACCAGCGGTCGTTGTCAGAACTTATTACAATGATTTAATGCAGGTTAACTTTGGTATTCCGCTGTAGTATTCACTTACTAAGTACTTGTAGTGGTTATAATGCAGTGATTAATAATAAATGTATAGTGAACAGATAGGTTAATAAACCTCAGTAGTACTACATAGTTCAAAAATTGGCGCGAATGGCAACTTCATGTAGCAGCTCGGAGGTGGAGGGACAGGGGTGAGCGGGTCGAAATCCTGCGGTATTCGACGCAGTGCGTCCGGGGTCTGAAGCTACAGCAAACACAACGGAAGATCGCTCAATTTTAAGCCACCCGAACCACACGAAATGCGGTACCCAAACACAAAAGAGGCCGGTGCAATTAGTATGGTATTAAGAGATCGTAGAACTTATCCAGAAGTGGGTTCCTTCCCAAACAGGATGCCCTGTGCATAAAACTAGCAAAATAGATAGAAATTTCTGAAAAAAGATAGAAGTTGGAGAAAGAAAACAATGAGCGGATATAACACCCGGAATCCGAAAAAAAGGGCCCATCTCAAAAATGGAAAAAAATTAAAAATTCTAATTCAACAAAGGGAATGCTGACTTAAGCTTGGACCCTCACTTCTTTCCCTCGAAGGGCCAATTCCCACAGATGTAATAGTTCTATCCTCGCGAATGGAATAAAAAAAGTTTACAATCAAGTGCGTTCCTGTGCCAGAATGCAGCACTATTCTCAGATGACTAGAATGGTTTTTTAACGAATAAACTGCAGTAATTTTGAATAAAGAATATCTCTCTTTTCAGCAAGCCTAAATTTAGGAGCGTTAAAAAGTAAGACTAGTGCAAGAGGACTAAATAAAGCAAGAGAAGGAAGAGAGGCTTGAGTCTCAAAATGAGGTATAAGGTCAGGGAAACAATACAATCCACCAGACTATTAACACCAACCAGACAACCCCGACCGTGAAGATGTTAGGTTCCACTCAAGTGAATGCATCATAAGCCGAGTTTACAATGCCCATAATTAATGCCATAACGCGATGTCGATTATCTCCGATAGAACCATTATCCTCCTCATGAGCTTGAGTAGAATGGGGAACTGTGGTAATTTTTTTCATTACCAAGAAACATCGGACTTGTCTGCACAACTTCCCTCTTTGAGGGCAAGTGTCACAAGCAACACGACAAACCAGACAAGTACATATTTAAGGAATGTACAGTGAGCGATTACAAATGGTGCAACACCACACACGTTACTGACAGACAAACAAAATTAAAGTAGCATGGAAATTAATAGAGCACATTACATTACAAAGATCAGCTAGCAGAAAGGGTAACTTTCTTTCCATAAGCCGTTTGACTATGATGCAGAAAACAGGAACAGAGCATTGCACTTGCTAGCTAAGGAATTTTGCAAATGAATCTATGTACACATATTTAAGCAATTTGTTCACAGAATTGAACGTTAAAAATTTTGGAAATGAAATTAACACCAACACGACAATACTATAGATTTCAGCATGTTTTGATTAAGAGCACGGCTGGATCAAGGCAGAAGTAAAACTGAAGATGAAAGCAAGGGTACAGATACGCAAACGTGAACAGAAGATCCAAGATAAGAGTAACGGGGTAAAGGTTGGCAAGAGTAAATACTTGCAATGAAGATGGAGACTAGGGTTTTAGTATATGCTGGGACTATGAAGTGAGTAAGATAAATTTCCAGATATGGTAGGAAATAAAGTAAGGGTACAGGCCCGTTTTGATGGAGTTAAGTATTCTAATTGCAATTTTGTATGGTGACTGTCATTCCAATGTACAGCAAATACCAATGATTAAGAATTACACATTCATTTCATCATAATAAGACAGTATCAAAAACTGAAAAGACACAGAGAGACCTAGTACATAAACTTACGGTTCGTAATGGAGACACACACCATAGCACCAGCGCATGGAACGTCACAATTCCTGAGATTATTCTTGGTCCTCCACAGGAAGTAGCACAAAATCGTTCAATGAAGCAATAATTTCCACTGAATAAACTCGTGATGCGTTATTTCCAAATGGCATGAACATGACAGTTTGGAAATAATAACAGTGCAATGGAACGCACTTCAAATTTCGTTGTGATATCCCTAAATTATGCAAAAACATAAAACATTTGTAAACATTTTCAGTAGTTTTTTCATGTTGAGCGTTCTGTTGCCAAAGCTATTATGAAATGAAAAATATAAAACTTTTGTACGAAAGGGATGCTAATTAAAGATAATTCTAAAGTAAATGAAAACCTGTAAGACTACGCTACAGTTTTACAGTTAATTCGTTATCCTTGCACATGTGTGCTAGAACACGGGTGAGGTGCAGAACTTCACGTAAAAATTGATAACACGTATATTTACAACCTACCTCACTAACACTAGTTAATTTCGAATATTAACTTAATTATGGAAATTGTTTAAGTGCACTAAGTAATTGAAAACACCGCTACATCGTTGAAAACTCTAAAAAGAACCTACGTGAAAATGTGTTCTAAGCTACAGCTGTCAGAACCAATCTCTGCCTAACGTGACACTCCAAATAGAATCTCGACAAAATGTTCAGCAGTTCCCTGACACAGAATAAGTTTGTGAACCCAAAGTCAGACAACAGGTACTGAAGGCCTTACAGATCTCTCACCGATCGGAATGAAGTGGAAAAGAATATTCGGTTAGATTTACTACGGAGTCTTCATAGGGTTTTAATTACAAGACGACAGCGGCAGAGTAACAATCGCCGCTATGACTACGAACCTTTTTCATCTGCGTCTAAGTCAAAGACTATGTAATGAATCGTTCCTGATCTCAATACAGAAGTAACACAGGAACTGAAGATTAAACAGCGAGCTGAATACACTCTGCAGCATATCAAGAATCTAGCCAGTAAGTACCGTATCTGTCACAACCAAGCCCTTTCAGACTATTGTGGACAATTTTAAGAATAATATAACTTTGATCATTAAAAAATACTGATGGGCGTATTCTTACTGTCCAGATAAATAAAGATCTTCAAAAAATTAATAGGATCAACTTAGCGTTAAAGCTTTAAGGTACCATCATGTGAGTTCAGCACCGCTAGTTAGGAGCTAAAGATAACAGTAATATGAAAAATATAACAGACGACTGATCAACACAACAGGACAAATCAGAATCACTCGTCAAATCAGGGATCCGAAAATAATATGTATTGCTATTAGATACAGAAAGACAGAGTTTCAAACAGTGTTGAAACCCGAAGCTAAACAACACTCTTCCCTGCATTACAAGCTTCCCTCAGCACAAAACTTCACTGAAAATAAGTAATAAAACAGCCAATTGAAGCATGGAAATGCATAAATTAATAGGTAGCCAAAGACACTTCTTCACTTAAATCCAAGCTTCAACACAGATTATTTCCGCCAAGCACATAAAATTTCACTATCTTAAACCACACAGCGCATTTCAGAAACAACAAACCACGAGTCAACCCCTTTAATAAAAAAGAGTATAAGAGTAAAAGAAACAACAAACCAGGAGTACACCTCAGGAATAAGAAAGAGTATAACACAGAAGAAAATATCACAACAGAATGATGCAGTTGGTTGTACGCAGGAGACCACCAACGACGAGACGCAGACAGCGGACGAGTTCGGTGCATCCCTACAGACGGCGGTGCCGGGGCGCTGGTGACATCACGCTCACCGCGACGCGAGGTGCAGCAGTAACGCGCTCACTGTGAGCACCCACGCGCTCCCTGCAACGGAACACAGTTAATTGATGTAGACTTGAAAGAATTAATGTAGAATTGAAAAAATTAATGTAGAATGGAAAGAATTAATGTAGAATTGACAGAATAGTATTGAAAGCATTCATATAGAATAAGAAGAACTAATGCAGACTGGAAAAAAATTAATGTAGAATTGACAGAATAGAATTGAAAGAATTCATATTGAATAAGAAGAACTAATGCAGAATGGAGAAAATTAACGTAGAATGGAAAGAACTAATGTAGAATGGAGAAAATTAATGTGGAATGGAAAGAATTAATGTAGAATTAAAATAACATTAATGCACGTACTCCAGTTAATTAGATCATTGGATGAAGCACGACTTGAAGCAGCCTAGGACACGCTGCTTACTTCATCACACGTCTTGCCTTACAAATAGCATCAAATTCCTCGAAACACATGCTTAAATGTGAACATTCCAAAAGAAGAACAAGCGCGAGCCGTTCGTTATCAGGCAAAACTATAAATGACTGCATCACCTCCTCTTATTCCAGTATTCTTCCAGCACAGAGTGGCTGAAGGTTCAAACCCAAGTTACTAAGGAGCAAAATCAATTAAAATGGTAGATAGGCTAAGAGCTGAGCATAAAACAGCTAGAGGTAATTGGTTAAGAATAACGAGAAGTTTAAAATCCCTCTACGGGATAGTGCGCACTTAGTTGTTTGTTTCCTTGCTTACTTGCTCGGCCCTTCTGTTTGCAGTCACACCCTGTTATCTGGCTAACACTACGTATAGACTGCAAATTTCTGTTTTTAATTGGCAACTGCAATTTGCTTTGACAAATTCATTAAAATATTTTCCTTGCTCAAAAATGAAAGAATCACGACATGGAAGGACACACGTTTATTAAACAGCTAACTATAAATACATTTTAATCCAAGAATACTAGCTCATATTAAAAAAAGCTATTCTTTATGGTGCTCGTTTGCTATTGTTCAGCAAAAATGAAGTATAAAGGACGTTAGCATGAGACTAAAACAAATATGTAAACAATGTACATATGTGAAATACATTGAAGGATAGCAGAGTGACCAACTGCCTTTTAGTTTGCGTCTAATTTTTCTTGACCAATGTTCACTAACTTCTGGACATCCCAGACACATTAGATTGAGGCGTCAGTGACGCTCCCTAATGAACCACACACACCAATTGATGTTCTAAAGAAAGGCATTCACTGGATTCAAATTTAAAAAACTCATTTATTCCACAGCTGAAATTTCAATGAAGTTTCCACGCTTCAAAACTGCCTTAGCAGCATCTCAACTCCTGGCTCCAAAATTAAATTTAATGCACGTAAAAGTTTTTTAATTTTAGAGAGTTTAACCACAATCAAGTTACGATAAAAGATATGAGCAAAAACATGAGTATTTTGAACAATGAACAGACATAGGGCAACTCACCAAGGTTCTTATTTCCTTGAAGTAAATATTTTTTTCTTAAATACTTTCTATAATTTTTCTACTTCTCTGAATAAACCGAGCCTTTTCTCTACAGTGATTTAGGCAACACACTAAAATGCAGCCCGCACCGACCATTGCTTAAGAACAAAATCTGTGCACAGCGGTGTTCAAAATGAGAATACATCAAACCATTCGAAGATGAGATAAGTTAGCTTGAGCGTTCTAGACCACATTGAAAGTGTTCCCAAGAGAGGAAGTTAAGGAGTTATTTAGGAGAGGAGTTATTTAGTGTGAATTTCACAGAATGGGGGAAGTTGTGCACTGGGTACATTCCTACACAAAATCCCTCTTGCATAGAAAGAGCAAGTTAGAAAATGTCTTATGAAGCGAGATAAAAGAACCAAGTAGATGCTGTAATAGAGGTTAGTGGTGAACCAAAAAAGATATTCCGTAACAGAACAAACCACATGTTACGCTTCAATAAAAGACAGGCCTTTCTAACCTTCAGCTCGGGACCTCACATTTTCTTCTCAATCCACTCAAACTTGCAGTTGTCACAAATTTAGCCCTGCATCCACTCGATGATGACCATGCACTTCTTAAAGTGACCCAAGCTCTGCGTATAGAATCCCTGTGGTACTAACCTTTACTGACATCACTTCTCTGTAATGCAACAATGAATCACTAACCTTTATTTCAGCACTCGCCAGCATTACAGAACAACATGACACCTTCAAATTTAATAATAAATTTATGCATACTCAAGATTCTAAGAGAAATTGCTTCACAACAAATTTTCAATACAGCTTATTCTCAAAGAAAAATGCCACCAAATACACCACATATTTTAAATATGTAAACGCTATAACATATACGCTAATACTGGTGCACACAGCAAGTCAAAAATAACGAGATTCGATATTTTCCTTAAATGAATCTCCAGATGTGGTTGACAAACAAATATGTCCATCCTGATAGTAGTCGGGATTAAAATATTCATGTACTTGTGCACTGGTGAAACTCGAATCACAGATAGGGTCATTAAGCATCCTTCAAATCAAAAAAGCCGTTTCTTAAGAAGTGAATATAAAAAAATATTTAAATAAACACACCAAGGGTATTATTATTATTATGTAAGATTAGATTAGATTAGATTATTAGTTAGTTTAAGCTTTCCTATCCTCAACAAATGAGATCCAAAGAGAGGAAGGAAGAAGGCACCATTTAGTATGGAGTTAAGGGAACGCGGAATCTATGCAGAAAGGGCATAGAAACAGTAAGATGAGAAAGAAGTTCATGAAACAAGATCAAAGTTGAAGAAGAAAGTAGTAGGTGTTGAAAAACAGGACAGCAGTGAACCGAAAAAAGATGGTCCGTAAAAAACAAAAACCCATGTTATTTTAAAAAAAAGAAAGCCTACCTAGCCTTTAGCTCGGGCCCAGACATAGTCCCCTGGGAACGCTAATTCCCATAGATACAATTGTTGTTTCCCCCTGAGGGGTATTATTAGGTTAGATACCTTAGTTTGAAGATGACATTTTAAAATAAATCCAATACAATATGATGTATTACTTAGCTATTACAAGGCAAGATCAACGTAATGAACTCCTGATGTAGGATGGGAGTGGTATTTAACCTCGGTGAGCTGCTCACGCAGCTTCTTTCTCAGGGTTATTTTTTTGCATAGCATTTATAATTTTAGCCGCGCAATGCAATAGCTATGCTTGGGCGGCTAAAATCTATGATCCCCCGGTGACAAAAGTTAGTTTCACCTTTACTTGGGCGGCTAAAATCAAAGATCCTCAGGGGACAAAAGTTAGACTGAGCTGTCTCACCAGGCATAGACCTGCTCCCGATACTGTTGAAGTGAGCCGTGTTGTATCCGCGCTCTTCCAGTGACTTCTTCATCTTCTGCTCGAGATCTTGGAGGGAATACTGGTGGGTTTTCTCTTGCTGAGACATCAGGTCTGTCAGCTCTGATAAAAACTGCGTCTGCGCCTCCTGATGGTAGGTTGTTTGTAACAGTGAATGCTTGACACAATGAAATTTTCTAGTTTACAACTCCAATGCAATACTTATCTCAAATTTCAGCAATTAAAGCTTTTGATCACAACCACTCAATGAAAAATGATAAATGAGCATAAATTCTGGGAAAACCTGATGTAAGTTACTCAGTGGCAAAGGAAAATAGAAATATATTTGGTAAATGACTTATTTACACACTTTTACATGGACATAGAACAGGCACTCAAATTTTATTCCACACTATTTCTGATGCAGTGTAGACGAACCTACACTGCGATGCCACGTAGCACCCTTTTTGTTTACGGTCAATTATACTTTGTAGTAATGGATAGTTAAACCTGCCTAAAACTTTTTCTCCCCGCAACAGGAGCAACTCATGTAGCAAGTTCTTTGTTGAGTGATCGTCTCAAGAGCCGTGAACCTGAGCATGGTTATAAACGTAACCAGCAATCATCCTGACATTTGATTTCCGGGTTTTCAAAGAACACAATAGACACAAGCCTTTTGATTCATGACTTGCCTTTCGTTGCATGGCTTACCTATTGTTTCATGGCTTACCTTTTGTTTCATGGTTTACCTTTTGTTTCATGGTTTATCTATTGTTTCTTGGCTAATCTTTTGCTTCATGGCTTAGGTACCTTTTGTTTCTCCATATCAAGAGTCATTTTGTTCTGTGAGAGGACGAGCCCTTGGTAGAGAAGCCAGTTGTGAATGGTGAAGATGCCAACAACAATTACAAGTACCAAGGCCAGGCACGCAATGTATGGACCCAGCAACTGAAAAGAAACGGATTAGAAAAATTTGCAGGTGTATGTAAAATGCCCCAGCACTCTTAGAACACCACCCAATATTACGGCAAGTCCAAACACATCACCCAATATTACGGCAAGTCCAAACACATCACCCAATGCTTTAACACTTTGACCGTGGCAGGTAAAACTGAAGTTTAAATTTTAACTCAAATTTAAAGTCAATTGTTGTAAACATTGTTGGAAATAACAAACATTGACTGGATTCTAAATTCACTTAGTTTTGATTAGATATTTAAGAAAATTTAGTTTGTTAAAACCGGTCAGTCAGCAGAATTGGGACAATTTCGTCCGTGTGCCACTGGTGGCTCACGTCACAGTCGAAGTGTTAACTGTTCAGTATGAGAGAAAATTAGTCATGCACACATTAGCTTAAAGTTGTGCAAATGAATAACAAGTTAACACTTAAATTGTGCTTTAGTTGACCACCAAAATAATATTCATGAAGGTCAACAAATAAAAATGGCAACATGTATACTTGTTACATGGACTGATTTTTTATAAACTACACGCAAAATAACTTAAGTTGAAGAATACAAAATTTAACAACTATGCAATAAAAGTAAAAGAGCAAGAATTAAAACCTAAGCATAATAAGTAATGCAGAGGCTACAATGAATGCACTACCTATGCACAGGAACACCTGAATAATAGAGGTATAGGGATAAAAACACAAATAGGATTTTCTCCAAGTAATCTCTGATTTAAATGTTTACTGAAACTTTCAAAATATTTCCCCGTGGCTATAGTGCTTACAAAAAAAATTGACGCCTACAGTTTATTTAAGGAAAAGCCGGCTGTTAATTAATTTTTACGAAATAATCACACTAAAATTTACAGATGGAAACCTTAACCATTCCAGAAACAAAATAACTTTTCAAGTGATCCAGTTTCACTTTAAACAGGATATATTTTGATTTTATTTATACAATATTTTTATACAATATTCTCTTAACAAAGACCCAAGCAACATAAAAATATATGCTTATTCATCCAGTTAGTCTCAAATTCTTTACATCATTGTCAAGTCCAATCAAATTTATGATCTTCATAGCGAAATTTAATTATTTTCCGTTTTTTAAGAGCAAGTCGTATCATATTCACTATATTTTTTATGGTGCAAGCCCCATTATGTTTGACCATTAGGGAAAGTACTGGCTTGTTCAATCATGAGGGAAAGTCCTGGCCTGTACAATCATGAGAACAAGTCCTGGCCTGTACAATCATGAGAACAAGTCCTGGCCTGTGCAATCATGAGAACAAGTCCTGGCCTGTGCAATCATGAGAACAAGTCCTGGCCTGTGCAATCATGAGAACAAGTCCTGGCCTGTGCAATCATGAGAACAAGTCCTG
>JACJUY010006979.1:28793-47161 GCA_014220935.1 Platorchestia sp. MABIK
ATATATATATATATATATATATATATATATATATATGTACAATATATATATACAATACTTTGTATAAATCGCGCGAGTGGTAGAAATTTGGCGCGCCGGTGATAAGCCCACGAATAATTTTTCTTGTAGAAAAATTTCAGGTAAATGAAAATGTTTTCTCAATCAATGAAAGATTGGTCTTTAGACCATTCATGGCATTCAACGCTGGCTTACATTCATTTAAATGTATTTTAAACTTATTTTTTTTGGAAAATATTCTTGCATAGCAAAGACTCACGTGCAAAATTCTCATCTCAAATGTCAATTTTATTTAAGAATAAACGGTGTCTTTCTCTTTTTTAAATAAAAAGTGAATGTATACATCCAAATGCACACAGATTTTTCTATGTTTTATAAATATATACAGATACTAGAGAAAAGCTAAACTGTGAGGTAAAAAATTATACCAGGGAAATTTTTTCTCCGAAGTCGGTCAGTAGTAAACGTGGTGCAAATTATGTTGTACTATTTACAGAAGAGTGAAGACCACTACCAGAGTACCAGTGAGAAGACTGAGAACACATGTGTTGGACATGTGACAAGATCGTGATCGCGTAGCGTACAAACTACAAAAAGTTGTCTGCGGTCAGCTGGCAGGCGTGTAGTATGGTACTGCTGTCGAAGAAGTATAGTTGTGTTCGTTCACTCTCTTTATTTAGGTTAAGCAATTATTCTTTCAAGAAATTATTTCTTAGCAAAAACAATCAAGCTAAACCAACTCGGAGGTTTGCAATGGTGGCACAAGGATACGAGGTAAGAAACCTGACATTACTTGAATTCACGATTCGAAAAGTGAAAAAGTTTCTTTTGTAAGCTTCAAGTTCGTATTAAAAATTTGTTTTTATCGTTATTGGTACCAGCTTATTTATTAAAGACGTGACTTACTGCTAGATGCCATGCTGTATGTAGACTTCAAATGCATCCAAGATTATTAAGTTTAAATAGAAATATCATTGATACTGTTTTAATTTTGAAATACATTTGGAGTCAGACTTGAGCTTAAGATGCTTAGTTTAACAAAGCCATATTCTATAAACATGTTAAATATTCAAATCCTTGTTCAATTTAGATATGTCAAAGTAAATCAAAATTACTTTCTGCAATATTAAGCTGCAAATATCTCCATTATTATTGAATCTAAGTGTAATTCATTGCAAGATTAATGACTAATACATTTTGATAACTATGGCTTTTAACAGTTTTATCACTTGGAGTGTGACACGACTACAGGTGGTCACTGAGCGGATTTTCATAACATTGCTGACTGATCAGCAGTCATAAACTCAATTTTCTTAAATTATTAAGGAGACTAAATGAAGGCATGATTTACATAATGTTTATTTTCAAAATTAATCTTTAAAATTAACTCTAATTTTAGTTGAATATTGAACTTTGATTTAACCCACTACACTTATGTTAAACAAGGTGTTCTTATGGATACAATAATAATTGCTTCCTCATGTGCTTTCAAGTTGACAATAATTCTTGAATGTTCAGAAATATATAAACTGAAATATATTATTTTAGCTCTGCAATAATGATATGCCTATATAAAACAAAAGTTTTAGATTTTTATATCTAATTCAAATTTAAATTCTCATAGAGAATATCTCACTCATCATAAATATTATTTAAAAATTAAATTCTAAAGAGCAAGAAATACAATTGAGAAAATTATTGGGTCAATATTGAGTTTAATGCACTCACGGAAATTAAAAATTCTCTACCAAAGAATGACTAAAGAAACCCATTTAAGAACATTTTACAGAAATGACATTTTGCTCACTGATGTGTAACTTTTGAGTTATTAAACTTTAAAGTTATTGGAATGTCGTATATAACTGTGAAGAAACAAACGCATTAAATGCTGTAATATGGGATTGACGTGATGATAGGTTTGATTAGGTTAGGTAACATTATGTTAGTTAAATAAAACAACGTAAATAAACTTAAAACAATTTAACTAGGCTATACGGACACTGATGGTTCCCGCCAAAATACTGCTCGTGTTCCAACAATGCAGATACGGCGCAGTCGACAATATAAAGTTAGTCTAACCTGAACGTAATTCATGTCATGTCTCAAAAATGACTCATCAGCAAGCAAAATGTCATTCATATAAAATGGTTTTAAATGTGCTCTTTTACTGATTCTTGGGAACCAAATTTATAAACTCCGTGAGCTCATTAAACTCAATATCAACCAATTATTGTTTATCTTATGGATAGTTATTGTTATCTATCTGCAATATATACAAGTATTTTTTCATTTAATGTGTTAAGGAAATCTGATACATTAACACTTTGACTGGGACGTGAGCCACCGGTGGTACACAGAGGGGATTTTCATAATGCTGACCGACCAGGAGTCACAAGCTCAATTTGCACAAATAATCAGTCAAAACTAAATGAAGGCTCAATCCAGTTAATGATTTCTATTTTCAAGATTGAAAACTACAATTAACTTCAAATTTGAGTTGAAAATTAGACTTCAGTTTTACCTGCCACAGTCAAAGTGTTCAAGTGAATAGACTGATCAACAAGCCAGGTGATAGTGTGATATTGATACTGTAGTGGTTAGGGCTAATAAGAGATTGACAGATAAAGACTGGCTGAATAGTGCTATTGTCAGAAGTTAGATTATGTGGTAATTCAGTATGATTAAAGTTTGAAATAGTTAGGAAAACGATATGCAGAGTAAAATAAGGGAGTATGTTTTGTAGGTATTTAAAGAATGCAAGGAGAGATAAATGTATGTGGAATGGATAATTTTGGATATACTATTGATTGGAATGCACCTGTGCATCCCTGCTTTGTAATTAAATCTACACATCTGAGAATATTTATTTTGTATTTCATAGTAAGAAAGCATATGTAGAAATAATTATCTGTAATACATGTTAAAAAAAAAGTTGCATTTGTTTTGGGTTTGGGCTTTGAAATGCAATCTTTTTCCAATGCAATTCAACTTTGGAAAGCAATTTTACTGTTCCATTAACAGTATAACTCACTCTAATCAATCATCTTCTTACTTGGGAAATCAAGCAAAGGATTAACTTACAATGCAAACTAGCCTGGCTTGCTATTTCATGCAAATTTTTTGGAAGATGTTATGATATTATAACCTTGATCTTTTAAATGTTGAAAAGCATATGAGGTTGCTGTTATTCCCTAGAATTCCTTCTTAACATGCATAAAATTAGGCTGTACTCCTGAGTGTCCTGTTAAACCAATAACATAGACTTTTATGCTTTTTCTTTCCCTTATGGATGATGTAACTAGTGTATCTATGGAACTCTGCATTCTCAGGGGAAATGGGATGTCCCAAACAGAAGGTTAGGTAGGCTTTTCTTTTATTTAATTAGAATAGGTTTTTATTAAGGACTTTTTTGTGTTCACTGCTGTCATGTTTTTCTATTCTTACTACCATCTTCTTGACCTTTAATGTTTCTTAAACTTCTTTTTTAACTTACTGTTTCAATACAAAGGGTTCTTGTGTGGAAACACATATTGATAAATTTGGCATTCCCTACACTTCATGCTAAATTGTGCATATTTCCTTCCTCCCTCTTGAATGCCAGTGTGATTAGAGAGCTTTAACCAACTCAACTAATCCTACTTTTGTCACAAAACTGCAGTTGTACTAAATGTAATCAAATGCAAAATAAATTGAATTTAAGGTTACATTTTTTTAGTATTAGTGGTATTTTACAAAGTCTACTCAAAATATTTTATATCAAAATTACTACTATAGTCTTGCAACTACCCATTTCAAAAGGTTTGTGATGGTCACAAATTGTGCAAGCCTCTAATCAAATTTGGATAGTGAAGATGTAGAATTTTAATGAAAATATTTTTGACTTGCTTATTTATCAGTGCTAAATTTTTTAGAAAAAGTATCAATATTTTTAGCATGTTTAAAATTGTTGACTATTTCTTGGTTCTCAAAAACTTCCTAAAGAGAATGATTGTAAAATCAGTTTGCAGAGTTACTTAACAAAGAGTACATTTAACTTCTGTAGATACATCCCTATATCTGTTATTAAAACAAAATTCCAGCTAGGAAAATATTTCACCATATTCCTTGTTGTCAACGTCAAGTATTATCTGGTGCATTTCTCACTTACACATTCATTAAAGGATTGTTTGTACCATCTCTTATCCATGTTGTGTATTCCAGGAAGCAATATCAGCTTTAAATGGTCTGCAGTCCAATGCAGCCACAATCCAAAACATCCGGCTGCATGGGGACAGCAGCCGCACGCAGCTGCCAGACACCATCAAATTCCTTGGGCGTGCTGGGATTTCTCTTGATGCGCTGGACAGGCTGTCAGTCATTCATGTTACAGGTAATGCCTTGCCTACTTAATGGATTCGGTGTACCTAGATTATGGCAAGTGTTAGTTTGGAGTATGTGAGAAATTTCTGATAAACATCCATGATTTGAAACTCTGAAGTACCTGTTGTCTCTTAAAATTCTAATTTTAGATGCACAGGTTTTGGTGTATGCATTTCATCAGAAAGAATTGATTTTATCTTGAAAGTGTCTTCATTTGAAGGTTTCCTCAAAGCAGAACATATATCTTGGATATTTATCTACAAGCTTATTAGTTTCAAGGTCAGGAGCAGTTTTAAGTTCTACATATATTCAATCATTTATTCATTCATTCAATAATTTATTCAATCATTCTTTCTATCATTCTTTCTATCAATCATTTATTCATTCAATCAAATTATTATTCATTAAATCATTGAATTATTGATTCAATCGAATTATTATTCATTCAATCATCCATTAACTCGTTCATTCAATAATATATTAAATCATTGATTCAATTATTTATTAAATCATTCATTCAATTATTTATTAAATCATTTATTTATTCATTAAATCATTCATTTATTAATTAAATCATTCATTTATTCAATAAGTCATTCATCTATTCATTAAATCATTTATTCATTAGATCATTCATTAAATCATTCATTTATTCATTAAATCATTCATTTATTCATTAAATCATTCATTTATTCATTAAGTCATTCATATATTCATTCAATCAAATTAAAATTCATTTGATTATCCATTTGCTCATTCATTCAATATTCGTCTATTTATTTAACCAATCATCTCTTTATTTATTCACTCAATCATTCATTCATTTGTTCATACAATCATTTATTTGTTCATTCATTCATTTATTCAATCATTCATTCATTCAATCATTTATTCATTCAATCATTTATTCATTCAATCATTTATTTGTTCAATCATTTATTCATTCAATCATTTATTCATTTATTCATTCAATCGTTCAATAATTTATTCATTCAATTGTTCAACAATTTACTCATTCAATCATTTATTCATTCAATCATTCATTCATTTAATCATTCATTTATTTATTCATTTAATCGTTCCTTTATTTATTCATTTGATCGTTCATTCATTCATTCATTTTATCATTCATTTATTCATTCATTTATTTATCCAATCATTCATTCATCTCATCTTAGACTATGCTCTTGCTAAAAATATTTAAACTCTTTATTGGCTAGAACATAAATAACAATTACTCATTTGTGCAGAACTATAAATTGTGCTCTGACTGCTTTATTACTAGTCAGTTGATATGTTTCCATCACAGCTGCTTGGAGCATTCAACGTAGGCAGTGATTTGTCCCCTCGGGGAGCATAAGATGGGTATAGGTTAAACAGATTTGTAGTGCCCTACCTTAGTTACCCCTGAAATCTCAATTCTAGTCTGTTTGTGCTCAGCAATTGTAATATATCTCAACGTAAATTTTTCAATAAGATTTCTCCGTCGCGTATTATCAATTCGATACCAACTGCAGGAGTAGTATATAAATAAGGCCGCTGCTTCACTCGCCGCAAAAATGGAACTCAATGGCTGAAGCAGCAACACCTGGCCTTACAAGTGGTGACCCAAGACGAATCGTCACCTTACAGATTTATTGATCCTATGCTATCAAGACTAACAACTTCATGAAAGATACTGTTAGTTTACTTCGGCTGTAGGTAGGCCTAAGGACTTCTATCGGTGCCGGTATAGCATGAAATCTACCGTCGGTTTTAATATCTGCAAACCATTTATCCTATGTATTTTTTGTTGTGAATTTATTTTTCAAAAATAATTGTAAAGTATCTATGATACAATGTTGTATATTATGCATAAGATTGAAATTATATTTCCTAAAAAAATATTTCAAACATCCTCGGAAGATTGTGCAAGAGAGCACAATCTTCCGAGGATGTTTGAAATATATTTTTAGGAAATATAATTTCAATCTGATGCACTATATACAACATCGTTTCAGAGATACTTTACAATTATTTTTGAAAAATAAATTCACAACAAAAAATACATATGACAACGTTGAAAATGTGCCTCCTTGTCATAAATGTGTATCTATAATGCAGGAAAAGCAAGAGGAACCACAAAGGAGAAATGAAGCAAATTCTGAGATGTCCAAGAAAAGGATGCCAAACAAATCGTTCAATTTGACATGAAAACAAGTTTTTTCACTATACAGACTTGAATGGAAAAATAAACTTGCCAGAAATTTTGGAATTGGTTTACTGTTTTGTAAATATCATGGTAAATATCATACTATACCAACACCCTTTTATCTTTTGTCCCCACTTTCCTTCTTTCCATTTTCAAGCCTTTTTTTGTCATCTCTAATTTTTTTCTTCCTCTTTCTACTTAACTTGCTGTTTCTATGTGCTAAGCATCCTGCTTGGGCTCACACTGTGTGCGGAGATTCCGTTTTTTATAGTCCACATCGCATGGTCCCTTCTCTTTATACTCTCTTGGGATTATTTTAGCTGTGGCTAGGGAGGTTTAAACTAACTAATATGGTATTAGTATTATTAAGAAATGAAGCACTATCTGGTATTCTCAGAAAATTAGATTTTTATATATTTCATGTATCATGTTATTTACTGCAGCTTTAAAAAACTGTAAATGTAGCAAATAATTATGTGAAAGAGTAAAAATATATTTTTTTGGCATTTGCAAAATCATACTAAATTTGGAATTGTAAAATCTGTTCATAATAAAAATTGTAGCAGCTATATCATTACATTTTATGTTCATAATTTGTTTAGAGAAGTCTTCTGAAAATTTCTTTCTTTAACGCAATGAATTTCTATTTTGAATAAGAAACTTGATCACTCTAGTGTTTTTTGTAAAAACTTACATTTTGCTCTCAATTTTGAATTGAATACTATGTGGAAGACCATGAAATGTGAGCTTGAGTGTAACAATGAGAGAGTGTAACCAACTCCTACAGATGTTCATCCTTCTTTTCTAGTCTGAGGAATATTGTGAATTGGTTATGCATTGTTAAATTTTGGGTCACCAAGTGAAATTGCAAAAAATTTTGCTATTGCAGATCTGTACATTAAATATTTATAATCAGAGGTTGTTATTATCCTCAATTTCATTTTTCCCCTTTGAATTTAATTTTTATTGAATTAAGCAATGCATTACACAAGTTATTAATAATTAGTAGCGTAAATTTTTTATAATTTAAGGCTGGAATATAGAGACTGTGATCAATTGTAGGCAAATATGGAAAGTGCTTTTATTGTAATCAACAGTTACATACATACATGAGTGCCATATTTGTCTGTTGTATTAGTTATACCTGTTAAGAAATGCCAAAATATGATTGAAATGACGTCTACATTGTTTGCTAACATTATATTTCAGTTCCTTCACCTAGACTGCGATGGGTTAAACTGAAGTTTAATATTCCACTTTCATTTAAAGTCAATTGTATTAAGAAATTTCAAATATAGCAAGCATTAACTGGATCCTCCATTTATTAAGCTTAGATTAAGTATTGATAAAAATTGAGTTTGTTACTACTGGTCTGTTACCAGTGTTATGAAAATTCCCTCCATGTACAGGGTGGCGCGTAAGTAGAGCACCCTTTTAAAAAATTAATAATAAATAAACTATGAAAGGTATAACGATAGGTTTAATTGCAAACGATAGAGGAACTCTTAAAGTTTATTTACACGTTGTATCCTGTCTACAGATACCCAGTTTATATTGCGGTAATAAATCTTTAAAATTTACCTTCAAAAGGGTGCGTTACTTATGCACCACCATGTACACCAGCAGCAGCTCACATCGGGACCAACGTATTAATTAAACATTTTATACTCATTTTGCTCATTTTTGAGCAAAGTTGTCAGTTCAAACTGATATTGTTGGTGAGTATTTTGTGAATTTTGCATGAAGTTAACCAGTTCTCTGTGGACCGCATTTCTCATGCATTCTTTTATGCAGGCACCAAGGGCAAGGGCTCAACATGTGCCTTTACCGAGCGAATACTGAGACAGTATGGATACAAGACTGGCCTGTACACGTCCCCTCACCTCGTGTCTGTCACGGAGAGAATCAGGATCAACGGCCAGCCCATCCATCGGGACGAGTATACCAAGCATTTCTGGCGCGTGTACAATGCTCTCTACTGCAAGAGGGTGAGACATTTCAGTAATGCAGGTGTGAAGCTCTCATTTACCAAATGAAGTTGAAGCGCCTCGAATATCTCTTAACCCTTGTAAGGGTTGTTTGCTTCTGATCAAATGTGAAAGGGTGATTGATTGTTCACTTTCTGAGAAGTTTTTAAATGATGCAGTTATTTTTTGTTGTTGTGGTGGATTTCAAAATTTGCTTCTTAAAGCTGTTCTAACATATTGTGTTTCTTGTCAGATTTGTTCCTTATTATGTTTTTCGAAAGTTCTGTGCCGAGTTGGTCTTCCTTCTTTATATCAGGGATAACTTGATGCCAGTGTCATGAAGGTGTTCGTAATAACGGTATTATTAGCAAAGAATCCTGGCATTAATTTGTTAATGAAACTATTGATGCACCGGTAACGGTGGTAAAATTGCCATTTTTAATGTTATTATTTTAGTTTATATATGCTTTATTAGTGTGGTTTATTTTTAATTGTTTGGCATTTGCTATCCATTTGTCGTATCAATGCCGAGAGTTCCCTGACTTAGGCCTTTCGTAAACTGGCTTCAAGGTGCTTTGAGTCTCGAACAAACGCCTGTGTTAGGCTTGTTTATGAGCATTGGGTGGTGTTGAGAGAATTATGTTTATGCTCCTGTATTTAATTCCAAAGGGACCAAGATATTGTATCCTGAATAAAACCTTACGATGTTATGAAAATGATCACTCTATGTAATAGTGATTTTTTGATGGAACATTTACCATTTAAGAACATTGTAAATTTCCCTGGTGTCCATCAGGAATAAGTGTCCTTTATAGAGTTAATGGGTTCTACACTTTGGAAAACTTGGTTGAGTTGATGGGTATCAGCCTGTCAGCTTTCTTGTAAATAAACTCCTTTTTATTAGTAACTAAGCAGTAGGCTGGGTATTAATCTGAGTGTTGAATTCTGTCATCTCTTATTAGATTTTGCCTTTCTTTGTCTTATAATTTGAACAGTTTTACTTAGCGGTTCACTGCTCAATTTTATAGCCTGTATGATGCTATTTATGAATGTTAATGAATTATTTGAGTATTGAATTGCATTTTTAGCTAGTTTTTATTTTTAGTGTGTGATTAACTGATTCAACTGACTGACCTACTCATCCACAAATATGTGAGCTTGCTAGAATATCCTAAACTGTGTTTACGAATTTGATGAAAATGGTTCCGTGTTCTTTGAGTGACTATGTGTATCATACCTAAATTTCATTGTTTTTTATGATTCATTCACTACACTTCCTTTAGAGATCAAATGTAATTGGTTTTCAGTATAAAATTCATGAGATTCATTACGATTTCTATTCAAGTTCAATTTTATTGCAGGAAAATTCAAATGACATGCCAGCTTACTTCAAATTCTTGACTGTGCTGGCCATGAAGATATTCCTAGAAGAGCAGGTCGATGTTGCGGTGCTGGAGGTCGGAATTGGAGGGGAGTACGACTGCACTAATGTCATAAGGTGTGTTCACTTCCAATAGATGCAAGTTTATCAATTAATTTATTCTTATTGATGTGCTGATCTCTGGGAGAGTAATGTTGCACGTCCTGCAGCCAAGCACTCCCGGGAGCGCTAGTGTCAAAAGCTAGTCGATGCCCCCCTTTAGCATGATTACCTGGGCTGCATGCCAGATACCGCCAGATCTTGCATTCACCTGCGATGCATGCCAGAAACCGCCATTCTACAGATTATTCTCTATCGAAACAACGTGTTTATTTGGAAAAGAAAACAAAAATATTACGGATTGTACAATTGTATATTGCCGTCGTAGTTTTCGTCATGAAAAGTTGTGAGAATTTCATTAGTATTTCATTCTTTTGCGTTAATTTAAATAATAGAAATCAACTGAACACGCACATTTAAAGACTGTTGTTCGTTTTGTGTCACAATAGTTTGTTGTCAAGCAAAGTGAACAATCTTTATGTTCAAAAAGCCATCACTACTTAGTTAATAATGCAATGTTCCCAGATCTCCTGCCGATTACAAAATTTTAGACTCGGCTTCAACTCTGTATTATCTCAGAATTTTAGTCCTTGCATATCTTCAAGCAAAACCCTCATTTGAACAATATGGACAGATAGTACCCTTTGCAAATAGTGAATAGGTAGATTCCTCGTCAGAACCAGCCTAATTTCATTTCATACTTATGTGTCACATGTTTTCTTTCTGTGCTTCTGTATTTTATTCTTTGTTCTTGTCCGTCTCATACTCAGTACTTTTACTTTCATGATAGATTTATAGCACCTACAATTCATTTTACTTTGATCTTATATTTCAGACGTAATTCTTTTGTTTTTCGTGTGAACTGATGATGGAGCTGGACTCCGAAACGTTTTCTTAGTAAAAATGATAAATTGTATCGGAATTTCCTTCGTTTTTAAGTTTCTGATGAGGTTGCGATTAAAGCAAACCACTGACGTGTTCAGATATATTAAGTTAATATAATTACAACCTGCTGGCTGATAACTGTACGGAGATAATGCTAGTTTGTGCAGGATGTTTTACAAGAGGTACACAATTTCACAAGCAGAATATGGCCAGATGAACAGTTTTTTCTATGAAATTTTCAGAACACTTTTGGGTTTGTGAGATATTAGCAGTTTATTATTTTAAATTATGAAATTTGATGATATAATTACTCTCAATATTTAGTTTGAATTTACGTTACAAACACTTTATCCTAATAAATATGTAGTTTCGATGGAGAATAATGAGCTGTAGAATGGCGGTATCTGGCAGCCATCGCAGGGGTGGTGGCGGTGTGTGTGATGGTGGCTATGATGCAGCTAGATTTTGAAACATCCTGTACAAACTAGCATTATCTACGTATAGTTATCAGACAGCAGGTAACAATTATATTTATAAATATTGTTCACTTTGCTTGACAACGAACTATTGTGATACAAAACGAACAACAGTCTTTACATGTGCGTGTTCAGTTGATATCTATTATTTATTATTCCCGCAAAAGAATGAAATACTAATGAGATTCTCACAAGTTATCAGGACGAAAATTACGACAGCAATATGTAATTGTACAATTCGGAATATTTTGGTCTTCTTATCCAAATAAACATGTTGTTTCGATAGAGAATGATCTGTAGAATGGCGGTTTCTGGCAGCCATCACAGGTGCAGGGGTGGTATGGTGGTGGTGTGTGTGATGGTGGCAGTGATGGAATGGGAGCATCGACCAGCTATTGACACGAGCGCCTCTCGGGTGCAATATAATATTTACGATCGTAGAGTTTAGAATTCTAGTTAATCCGTTATTGGTGTATCCAATGTACAAAACTTGCAAAAACCATTTCCAACTTATTCCAATATTTAAGCTATCAGAGAAATTATTTTACTATCGAGATGATATACAAATGGCTGTAACAACTGAATACAATTGATTGCCGCAAATTCGAGTAGTGAAGGTGATGAAGAAATGATACCCACTGTGGTATTTAATGAATAATTGCGTAAATAATGCAGGTAATGGTGTTAACCAGATGAGGTTAATACAAACAGAATTGAGTGGACGATTTTCTACCAATTGAGGTTTTTGTGAGGCTGTTCTAGCATTTGAGGTAATCACTATGCCATTGTTTCAGCAATTGGCATAAATATATAATGAATTTAGAAAAGCCGAAATTTACCTCCTGTGTTTGTTCATCATCGTGGGTCTGAGCAATTAATACTATAGCTGCTCTACCTCAACAGCTCTTTGTGCTTCGTGTTTCTGTACAGTACGAAATACAGAAGTTTTTGTCAACCTCGGACGCAGTGCAAAATTTGAATTTCCCTTTTTTGCCAAGAGGGAAATTTAAGTTTTGTATTGCTTCACAGCTTGACAGAAGTTCAGTATTTCGTATTGTACAGCTCCACTTTAAGTCTTTGACGAGCATAAGCTCATGAAGCACTAGCCGAACAAATGAATGTTTTTTTTTTTTTCGAAGTGTAAATTTGAACATCTGACTAAAATTTAGAATGCTGCGTTTATTTTCTGAGGAGTAAAAAGATAATATGTGAGCATGTACTTTTTCAATTCTATTTTTTGGTATTATTGGATTAACTCATCCGCAAATTTTGATACAAGGTTACGTAGATGTATTTCTGACTTCAGTGCCAATAATATGACTGGCTAAGTTTGCATCACTTCAACTCCAATGACTTTAATGGAAGATTAGACAATTGCCTTAACTTCAAGGTGATTACAATTGTTAAAAAAAAAAATTTTGTCCTGTGCCAGGAACCCTGTTGTGTGCGGCATCACTACGCTGGACCTGGACCACACGGCCTTGTTGGGCAGCACGCTGGAGTCCATTGCCTGGCACAAGGCTGGCATCATCAAGGCAGGAGCTGGCGTGTACACGGTGCAGGGGCACCAGCCCCAGGCCCTCAAGGTGCTGGAGGAGAGGGCTGCTCAAAAGCAGGTGCGTGTTTGGGCTGCTCTGTTTTGGTGTGCAGTAGTGACACGTGCGTTATTAAAAAAATGAAAGAGCAAGATAAGTAATCATTAAGGTATGTATTCCAATAAAAACCAAATTTCAAACGTTTCGGCCGCAGGCCATCATCAGTGGTAAGAAATCTGAAAAGGTACCAAGTTAAAATAAACTAATTTTCAAAGATAAATCTAAAAACAAGTAATAAAATACGTAATTGCGTTCATCTATTTACTATGGCTGGAGGATATGAAATAAGAGTGTTGTTTAAAGCCACTCTCAGTTTTTAAACCACCACTCTTTCATTTTTATTACGATTTCTAGGGCTCCCTCAAGACTTATATGCTTCATTACTTTGCGTTGGGGAATTTGGTTGAATTTAGGGTTTAGGTAGATTTTCTCTGTTCCTTTGCATAGGTGCTACTCGCTCCATTACTTAGTATAGGTGTCACGTGCTCCAATGCTCAGCGTAGGTATCATGTGCTCCATTTTTCTGTATTGGTAACATTTGCTTTATACGTAGAGATTACTTGCTCCAATTTGGAGAGTAACAAGGGCCACTCGCTCTGTGTCTCTGCGTGAGTGCCATGTGCTCAATTAATCTGCTAAGGTGCCAATTTCTCAATTACGCTGCATAAGAGCCACTTGTTTCATTTTGGGGTGCAAGTGCTGGCTGATTTTCAGTACCGGTGTGATTGCGCAATGTTAGTTTCAGAAAAAATTGTCGTTCTTCACTTTGTTTTGCATACATATTTGGTCTGTTCCAATTATGGGGTATTGGAAATGAGCAATTATAAATTAAAATGTTAGGTATTTCCCAAGCGTGAAGTCTTATCTTTTGTATCTTTTGAAATTGTTGAACGCTGAGCATCGGATCTTTTGAAATTGTAATGCATCTCAGGACGCGAGAGCTGAAGTGTGCGGCATTTTGCTAAAAGCCTCTTATCAGATTTCTATAACCGTTGGTTATCTTATATTCTTTCCTAGTTTCTGAATCATTGGTTTTGGTAATTGTTGGTATACTAGTTAACAACAGTAATCTGAAAGTCATTACTTGCTTTTTGCTTTCCCTGTCATCTTTCTTAGACAGTTTTCATAGTATAATTGTTCATTCTCACTGCTTATAAAATGCAATTTTTTTCTGTTCAAAACCTTTTCTTAATATGCGCATGTGGTGTTAGTAAAACTTCAATCGTGTTCAAATTTCCTCAGGCGGATGGGATGTAGTTGAGGTATTTAGATTGTCCGGACTTAATGGGAGAAAGTCACAGCCGTAAGGCAAACGTAATTTTTAAATTAGAAGATAGATGTAAGTAGGGAGGTGCTGAGCAAGGGAGGTATGTTGCATCTAAATGCATTGCGTACTAGACTAGATAATTAGATCAACGCATGTTGGTTTCTTTATATTATTCCCATAGTTCTCGTGTGAATTTAGTTCTGGCTAAGTTTTGTATTTGTTTGAGTAGAGTGGGTGTTGAATGAACTACCGCAATATATGGCATTGCGGTGCTGCTGATCTAGCCCTGTAGCCTCAGCTTGTTCCCAATCATTCACTAATTACGAAGCAATTCTTAAGATGTTGTTGGTTTACACTCTGATGTACACTCTCAATCATTCGAGTGTCAGCAAATATATGAAGTTGTAGATGTATACAAATTAACATTTAAAAAATAAAAAGATGCATTTTGTTCAAGTTCTGCTTAGGGGATAGTTATTTTTATCGATAGGAATCAGTGGTCCCATGGATAGGGAAGATGTGAAATCCTGAGTTAAAGGTTAGGTAGGCTTTTTTTTGTAAGTCAAATAGGATTTTTGTTTTGTTCCGACCCTTCTAAGTTGGTTCACTGCTATCCGTTTCCCAGTACCTGTTACTTTCTTCTTCAAATTTTATTATGTTTCATGAACTTCCTCGAAACGAACTGTTTCTATGAGCGAGGTACGAAGAAACATCTTGAGCACAGATTTTATGCTACTCGATACATATGTGAGGGCCCGAGATGAGAGTTAGGAAGCCTTCTTTTTGTTGAAATAAAAGATTTGTTGTTATTTTAAGGACCACTTTTTCTCGGTTCACTGTTGTCTTGTTAGTCAGCATCAACCCCTTTCTTTTTTACCTTTAATCTCGTTTCATGAACTTCTCAACTTACTGTATTTATGCCCTCTTCTCCATTGATTCCACGCTCCCTTCTCTCCATACTAAATGATGCCTTCCTCCTTCCTGTTTTTGAAACGCTCTTTTTTTTTAGCGGTTAGGGAGGCTCAAACTAACATATGATCTCATTTGATTCTAGCCAATGTTTTCTCTAAATGAAAGCTTATTCTGTTGGTGTGCATGTTCAGCGATTCATCGATTCTTATCATCTTGAATAATTAAGTGGCTGGAATGTATCACCCTACTGGTAGCAAATTTGTTTACTGAACATTAGCTTAGGAATGTATTATCCAACGTCCCAAAACGGTAAAGTAACAAATATCAGCTTGGAAACCTATTATTACAATAGCAGTAAAACGATTAAAAAGCTGAGTAACGTGTTTTCCCGCTAGTTGTTAGAATTGTCAAGTAAATTAAGGGAACACGTTTCCAGCTGATAACACAAGGGTAAACACCAGTGTAGGAGAAACTGTTCTAGATATACGATATAACAATAAGTTTGAACGTTTTTGCTCAGTGCAAAGTGCTGGTATGCCCTGCGTTGAGCCAGTATAGCTGCGGCGTGCCTGTGCAGCTCGGTCTCGCCGGACGCGTGCAATTGAGCAACGCTTCTCTCGCGCTGCAGCTCGCCAGATATTGGATCAATAACTCCAATGGCAAGTTTACCATACTTTATTGTGAAGGTCGCCTTTGATATCCCATATTTTATGTGGGGAGTTTTAGAGTTCTTGCTGTCAAATATTACTTTTTATTTCTGATATTCTACGTGGGAAGTTTTATAGTGCTCACTGTCAAATCTTACTTTTTATTTCTGAAATTTTATGTGGGGAGTTTCATGGTTCTCACTGTCAAATGTTACTTTTTATTTCTGACATTTCATATGGGGAGTTTTATAGTTCACTGTCAAATACTACCTTTTTTTATATTTTATGTGGGAAGTTTTATAGTTCTCACTGTCAAATATTCCTGGTTTCAAGCAAGGGAATGTGTTAGTAACACGATTCGTAACTAATGTAGGTACCATTACAAATCCGGTATGTAACTAGCCAACTTGTCCTTTATATTTAATTCATTTATCCTTTCATTTTTTTATTTAGTGTTTTACCAGTAAATACAATACTCGACGAATGGGATGGTATTTTGGAGACGCCTTTGCAACACCTCCAAGATTGGGATAGGTGTGTCAAGCATGGAACTCTGCTCCTAAGCTCAAATGTATTACAATGCTTAAACGCGTTGCCAAGTTGTTTTACCAGGAAATTTATAAGCTATCTGAAAAATTACAAGATTTGTTCAATGCATTAACATTGGAGAAAAATACGTGAACAACATATGCAATTAGCTGTTACTAGGAGTACCGGAAAGTTCTGTCCTCTTTTCTTTAACCAAACTTTAAAACATGAGTGCAAACAGCTGTTTTCTAGGTCAGATCAGATATCAGATATTCAGTTAAACTTCACATTTAATTGAGTCTACTCCACTTGGTACTTTAAATAAATCTATAGCCTGTGGAAGAGAAAAGTTTCAAAGTGAATCATATGCGTCATTGCATGTTTCATGAATTCTTCGAAGGTGGCAATCAGACAACAGCAGTCTAAAACATAAACGTGTCTGTAAAGAAAGTGCGAGTGTTACAAACTACCGTAGATGGTTTTTGAAATTTAAAGAAGGCAATTTCGATCAAACTGATGAGCCTCGAACGGGGCGACCTTGTTTTTTGGATGATGAATTTTTAAAAGAAGCGGTGGAAGAAAATCATCGACGAACAAATCAGAACATTATCCCAAAGTCTATATGCACGTTGGTCAACTGTTCAGGAGCTTCTAAAGAAGATTTGAAAGGTGTGTAGATAGGGTGTCTAGGTTCCTCATGAAATCCTAAGACAAAGCCATGCAGGCAATCGAAATTGCCTTCTTTAAATTTCAAAAACCATCTACGGCAGTTTCTAACACTCGCACCTGGAACGACAGCGTTAACGTTTTTCACTGCTGTTTTTGGATTACTATCTTTGTGGAAGTCTTGCAACATGCATCCCCTCAGTGGGATACAACTATTGTATCTATAGGAATTAGCACTCCCGGGGGAAAATGTGTGAGGACCCGAGCTGAGTTAGGTAGGTCTTCTTTTTGTTGAAATAAAATATTTTTGTTATGTTTAGGACTATCTTATTTCGGTTCACTGCTGTCCTGTTTTTCAGCACCTACTTTCTTCTTCAACTTTTTTCTTTCATGAACTTCTTTCTCAACTTTCTGTTTCTATGCCCTTCTACATAGATTTTGCACTCCCTTATCTCCATGCCAAATGGTGCCATCCTCCATCCTCTCTTTAAAACGCTTTTTTTTTAGCGGTTAGGGAGGCTTAAATTACATATAATCAGATCTAATCTAATCTTACAACATGCAATGACGCATATACACTTTGAAACTTTTCTCTTCCGTGGGCTATAGATGTGTTTAAAGCATCAACTGGAACAGATTCAATTGAATGTAAAGTTTAACTGAATATCTGACCTTGAAAACTGCTGTTTGGACTTGTTCATTTGTTTCAAAGTTTGGTTGAAGAAAAGAGTACAGAACTTTCCGGTATCCCGAATATTTTCTATATTGGAAGCTGGTATTATCAAATGTCCGTAAATGGAAAAAATGAGTGCATGAAAAAATCAGTGGAAATTTTCAGCAAGTTTTGGTCTTTAATTTATGTATGCTACATTTTCAAATGCAATAATTCATAACGGATTTTTAATTTCTTTAAAAATTCTTTCGGTAAAAATTGTTTTGGATTTTAGTTGAAGCAGTAAATTGTGGACGAAAGACTTTGTTGATAATTTTCTTTAAAGATAACAATGTAGCATTGTATAAATTTTTTTTACACATACAGTAAATCATTTTTACTTCTTCTAAATATGCTATTCCATATGTACTTATTTTTGGCTGTGTGCATTGTTAGCATGGAAATTTCGGACAATGTTAACGAATTTTTCAGTTGAGAATGTGTGCTGAGCATTTGTTCCACCAACCTTTGTTCTTTCTAACCTCCCATTTTGGAGCGTTTCAATTTTTAATCGCAATTTGCGCTGAAACGTAGAGTACATTCACTGTAGGTCAACTCTCATTAAGTAACATTAACACCTCATTTATTAACAGCAACGTCTCATTCATTGACATCAACATCTCATGCATTGACATCAACATCTCATGCATTGACATCAACATCTC
>JACJUY010006980.1:0-34392 GCA_014220935.1 Platorchestia sp. MABIK
AGGGCTGCCCAGCACTGCAGGGTGACGCATCTGGCCGTGTCGGCATGAGGGTACCGTCAGCTGACGCCAGGGCTGCCCAGCAAGACACACCTCGAGCCAAGCGCCTCACCACCTCCATAGCGAACAGTTCTGCGACCGCGTAGCACAAGACGATTTTATATATTACGCATTTCCTCCAACGATTTGGACTTTTTTACTTTAATATTCATTTACTTTGAACCAAAAAATTCTTTGCACTGTGAACAGTACAAATTGTTTAAAAATTCGTAATTACTGATCTGGAGACCCGCATTTCTAAGATTTCAGTGATTTTTTATTTTTCTAAATTTTAAAGAAGACTCGTTGAGAATGAAGCCGGTCTCTGTAAGCTTGTAGAAAACGAATGCATTTAATTTAATTTAATATTGAGAGCCAAAGAAATTTTAATAAAATGTAATAGATACGAGCTGCCGTGTCCGTTTCCAGGATTTAAGCTGGAATTTGTTTTAAGGACTTTATAACCTTGAAATTGCCTTATTACCAGCTACTCGCAAGCAGAGTGTAATCAGAATTTCAGAGCAAATTTCAACATCGAGGGTAAATTTTCTTTGTACTCAATATTCGAGAACTCGGGGAGTTTGGCAGCTCGCAGCAGCTGTCAGGCTAATGGCGCTGCGACAAACTTTTTCTGTGGCGCAAAAAGCAACGTATAACCTGCGGCCCTCTAGCGTAGGAAAAATTATTTATGGATAAAAATAGCTCCATCGTACACATCTCTCTTGCATTATACAGTGCTGAATTGATGAGAATGTCGGCGATGATGAGAGTGAGAGTTTACGCAGCGCTCCAGCGTAAGGCAGCGGAGGCAGAGGGAGATGTCCAGCCTCACGCATGAGTGCTGTGGTGACTGCTGTGGTGACTGCTGTGGTGACTGCTGTGGTGACCGTTGTGGTGACTGCGGTGGTGGCTGCCTGTCCTGCTACGCAGCTGGCTCTAGGTCAGCTGAAGTCAACATGAGGACTAAGTCATTTAGAAGTTTGTACAAAAAAGAAGCAAAGGCTTGACGTAGCCCGAAAAGATCCCCAAGCACCATAAATTGCATTGCTGCGGCTGGTTGGAAGCAATTGAAAAAGAGAAAGTTCTAAGTTTACTCATATTCTAGAGCAAAAAGCAACTTGACGTCAAATTATACTTTGAAAGAATGAGTCTCTCTTCGCCTTGCAGCTACGCGGGAGTCTCTCTTCGCCTTGTTATGAGCACCAAAGTGCTCATAACATTTTTCCAATTGAGTTATTCCGTACTTTATTTGATTCTTTTAAATCTGAAATTATATCCGAAGCAAACTCATTGGATCTTTTTCCCTGCCCTTGAAGGTAATTTTTCTATCATGCGCCAGGCGATGCGGCACCTCACTCCCCCGCTGTCCGCAGTGCACTGGAGGCGCCAGTGCACTGGAGGGGGGCGGCTGTGCACTGGAGGGGGCGGCTGTGCAGTTCAGTGAACGCAGTCCATCAACCTCTCTTTAATTTCAAATTAGTTCATAAATAACACTTTTGTTCTCGCAGGTCTAGAGTTCAGCCCACCTTTATCCAAACGTGTCCCACCTCGCTGCTATTGTGTAGAGCCTTCTTCTTCTCCAGTCATTAAGGGAGTTTCTAAAGTATGCAACTAAGGCACCCAGAGGTATCCAATATGACTTCGAAGTTTTTATTTGGTGAGTATTTGTAATTGCTCATGTAGCATCGGCAAATGAATCCATACGAGCGGTTAGATAAGTGGATTCTCGAACTAATTATTTAAAATAATCAAATCATAAATTTATTTCTATGGAAGCCGTAAAACGGCCTTGACAATCGTTCAAAGCGCGATATGAACTTGAGAGGGCGATTAGAATGTTCATTTCAAACAAGTGTGCCACTATTTGCGACCATCGCACATATCAACCACGAGGGCCTTGAAGTCTCCAGCCTTGATGCTCCAAACTGCCATGGCCGCAGGAAGACGGCGGTCAGCGCACAGAATACCGCCAATTGGAAGTTGCTCGAGGCAGCCAACAGCGCGTGCTCTATCAGACGGATCGACAGTCCCTAATTGCCTACACGGGCCGCGTCTACTCCTGAGATTAGCTCGCAGGCTCCCAGTCTCCCTTGGACCATCACTCGCTCCCGGGGTGGGATCCGGCCGAGCCAACCCTCACCTCACAGCCACGTGACGCTCGCGGCACACTGCCCATTTGTGTGCCTATCTCTTGGTGCAACGTGTATGGCAGATGTGTGGGATTTGCATTGGAAAATGTTTTTTTGTTGTGTCTTCATGGAGACACTTACTTGACTTGACTTGTGGTTTTTCAAAATGAGCACATTAAGCAAATCCTACAAATTGCATGAATGTATGTTATCTCCTACGACTGGTACAGTTAATTTCATAAGCAAAGATTTCATAACGGTTATCAACTTCGACTGAGTTCTCCTCAACAAGATCTTTAATGCCAAGTATCTCCACCTGCTGACCGTGTTGGCGAACTTAAACCTCACCCCAAAGCGAAAGAGACGTTCGGCACAATTGACAAACATAATCTTAACTTCTCTGAATAAAACTGTGTTGCTGCTCACGTAGGACTTCGATTGCCCATTTCCTTATTTTAAGAAACACAATGTATCCTTCACAAAAGAGTGGAGAAATTGAGCGTATTTTACAAAAAGTCTACGGTATTTGAACCCAATATTTAACTATCCCACACAGTGATATTTTGGAAAGCGTCACTTTTTTTCTAGAGCTCCAAGTGTGGAGGTTTTAGTCGTTGTTTGCTTCGTTCACAACTGATCTTACAGATCTTTCAGTAATTTCAATAGATTTCTTGGCAAAAATTCATGGTCAGAGTATTTTATTTGAAGCGAACAATTTATGTCGAGTTTAATCACAGCTGCACACACTTGCGTGGGCACAAGTTTTGTTAACCACACGCCTAGTAATCAACGAGTTTTGTCTACCTCCCGTCTAGTAATCAGCGAATTTTTTACCCCACATCTAGTCCAGCCTGCCATGTCTGGAGCATGCAGCACTGAGATCAGCAGGGCGGAACAAACCAACAACACTCAGACCAGCCTATGCGATGCGGTGCCTCTATTGCCACCTGAAGCTCTTCATGCATTACATAAATATCTACGCCCTCCTTGTCCATTAAGATTGTTTTCATCCTAAGGAGTTATTGTGGGTCGATTTCAGCCAAATCAACAATATTAACAAAAAATACGATCACGTGAAACACCGTGAAAATTTGAAAAAATAATCTTTTCCCAGATTGAATCACAGGAATCAATTTTCTATGAGAGTACTCGCATTAAAACTATTCACCAGTGCCCACACTTCAGTACAACAGGGCAAACCACCGCACTGCCCCCACACGGTCACACTGGTCCGCAGGGGACGTCAAGCAGCAGGGACGGCGACACCGCACGGTGAAGCTCTAAGTTTTGGCCAGTACAGAACTTCCTATGGATAAAAATAAATACAAGGAACGAGTCGAGTGTATTCAAAACTTAATTTTTATTAGTTCCAATTTTTTTAGCAGCTCTCACACTCTGGGAACGACACCGAAATTTATCGTTTACTCGGAAAACGACACAATCACTGGGAATGAACAAGTCACAATCAGAATATACTACAACAATCCTAACATTTCCAGATATATTGCCATGATTTTTTATTTCTGCTTCTCAACAATTCATAGTTTTAGCTGTGTTACTAGATGCCCAAGGATAGGATATTAAATGTGAAATTCGTTCATGCACATCAGAGTGTTGAAACTAATATTGAACATTAGTGAGTTCTTATCAAAGTATATTCAGTCATGAACCCTTTTAAAATGTTCTGTGATTACTCCTGTACTGTTATTCACGAGAGTTTACATCAGTATTCGCTCCATTGTTGCATAAGTTCAGGACATAATTTCTTCTTTCTGCATCTATCAACGAAAAAAATCATTTAAGCCAAACGGAAAGAAATAAATAGATGTGACACCAGATTTACTGGTTTGGCAGTTGTTTTTTCACACATCACAGGCCGTGCCAACAGCGGCCCGACTCCATTCCAACGCTATGTTCAAAAAAGTGGTTCCCAGCATGCAAATATGAAGAAACTATTACTTAAAAATAAGTGTTGCATGAATGGAGAATGCAACTCATGATAAGTTACTTTCATTCGTAGATGAAATTTTGATCAGTTCCAGAATGCCACATTTTGCACACGTGCTCTGTCTCCGCAGTAACGACTCAGAGGGAGCTGGGAGCTCTGCAGCGATAAAGTAGAATAAAAAACAACTCCACCCAATACTAAGAGAGAAACTTCGACTCTTTCTGAAGTGAGTTGTCCTCCAGTCATATGAGCGACGTAGTTAGTCTGATGAGATTGAGAAAAATGCTCTTTTATTTCAGCGCTCAGACCAAAGTCAAGCGACAAGCTGCTTGCGATTTCTAATTTAGCAAACTGAACTTTGCTCTCAAAATAATCTTTCTCACAAAAGGCTAAGGGCTTCAGCATATTGGTACCAACACCTAAGGCCTCGTGTTTATGTGCTCACTTGCAAAAAAAAATTATATTGGGATGGAAAAGCATGCTCTCACCAGCATTGGCTTCAAATGTTTTCAATCTTAATTGTTTTCTAATTCATTTGTATGACAGCTGATTAATTGTAAACTTTTTGTTCTAGACGATGCTCAACAGAATTTCAGTGGAGTTCTAGAAAAGGTCAAGTCTTCGTCTTGTGGAAGTATTATCCAAACGTAGAAGAAAACAGCAATACACATTGAGCCAGTTAGATATTTGAATAAATTTTACTGTTCCTTTTTCTGTTAATTAAAAATGATAATCAAGACGAACTCGGTAATTTATACACAGCAGTATTCAGCAATAGCATCGATCGGCAGCAAAAATAAAATTTGTGTTTACTTTGGAGTATGGCTAAAACGATAGCATCAAGTCGCTATTAGTTCTTACCCCCATCCAAAAGAACTCTGCGATGTTACTGAATGACGAAATGTGAAAGAATCTGGCCCGATTTATTTTAGCGAACCAACTTCCGTTGCAATTTTCCAACCCTTCAGGCGAGAGAAGAGCTTAAAGGCGCTCGAGTTAGCAATAATTTGAGAGAGAGCAATGCAGCGCAATTATGGCAGAGGTCGTCTGCATCTAACTTCAAGCGCCGTCCATTGGCCAACTGTGGTCGGCCTAAACTCTACGGAACATTTTCAGATCTCTTGGGATTAGACTTTACATTTGACCGGTAGAAATGGATAAAAATTTCATATAAGAGAGAGACTATGCAGGACAGAAGGAACAGCGTAGCAAAGGAAGTAATAAAAGTTAGTAAGAGGCGGTCAGTCCTATAGTGCATTAACGAATGAGCAAAATAGGGTATACAATTTCAGCACTGAATTCTTTGCGCTAGTATGTTTGATTAATTCATTAGTAGATTCGCAACCCATGCTATTGCTGAATCTAAAAACGCTGCGTGAACAGGTTATTTGCTAAACTTTCATATTTTCACCAAAATCTGAATGAATAAATTACACCATTTACTATGAAGGTTTTGAATCAGTTCTGTTTTGCCCGTTAACAAATCTATTTATACGGCAATAAAAGCATGGATGATTAGCCTCTCATAAAGTGAAAAAATTGACATATTTATTAAACTGCTCTGCAGTTCTGAGATTCAAATCTAAATTCAAAATTGGATGTTTCCAAACTCGTTCTACTAAGGTAACTAAATGCATTTTTGTCACATTTGAGTGCTGAGTGTACAGGAAATTTATATGAGTATAAAATGTACTCACTTAGTCCGCCATCCTGCTTTTTCTATTTGATATTCATAAGTATGATACAAATGTTGATCAGGGCACAAAAAAAGCTCATCAAATCCTGTCTTATCTTAAAGCAAAAGAAGGCAGCCGTATTCCTTCTCTGCCACGGCGGACAGGCCACTGTCGCAAACGCAGACCATCGCGTCGCCTAACCTGCGAGGAGCTGGTGGACCACAGCTGGTGGACCACAGCTGGGGACCACAGCTGGTGGACCATAGCTGGTGGACCACAGCTGGGGGATCACAACTGCACTACACAGATGGAGCTCAACAACTGCACTACACAGATGGAGCTCAACAACTGCATTACACAGATGGAGCTCAACAACTGCACTACACAGATAGAGCTCAACAACTGCACTACACAGATAGAGTCAACAACTGCACTACACAGATGGAGCACAACGACTGCTGTACTCTGCATTTGCGACATTTCCCCGTAGAATGAGACATCAGACACAAGTCCCGCTCTGGCTAGAAGCAGATGACCTGATCTACCTCTCACTACTGAATATAAATCTTTGGTTTCACGATAATATTAAACCAAAACCTACTCAATAAGCCAGAAGTATTCCTTGTTTGAATTGTATAGGGCTGGCCACCATAAGGTGTCAAGATTTTTAAATTATCCGGTACGTATACGTGATACGACAGGATATTAGGTTTTTCACCTGTTGCTCGAAATAACACTATTTGTTTAATTTAGCCACCCTTGTGTAATGCAATGAGATCCGCCTCTATCCGTTCGTCCGTCACACTTAGGTAGCATTATAATATTATGTACTGAATTATCGTAAACGCCCAATTTGAAGTTTGATTTTAGTGGTTCATCATCATATTATTTTTGAGTTATTGTTTGCTATTTTAATAAAGAAAATCAAATTTTCTAAATCAGATGTTAGGCAGTGAAATTTATTTCTCCCAGATTTCATTTCGTCTACATATTTTGTTTAAATATTTGGCATTTAACGCATATAAATAGCGATGATCTCCCCCATTTGTGGACATGAACCTCTTCTTGAATTAACTCTCCCTTTAATTGAAGCCAACTTTAGGACCGAGAGTCCAAAGCTAGAAAGAGTGCTTGTGGAGCCGAGCGAGACGCAAAGACTGGAGCTTATTTGCCCTTCTGGATGCCAGTAAATAAAGACGTCACCAGATTTACGACGCTAAATATACGTCAGAATTTCATGAAAAACAAAGTAGATAATTCAGTTTGATCGATAAGGGCGCATACCCGCACAAAAAGGAGTTTATTCGCGGTAACGTTTCACTTTCATTTTGAATGAAAAAGTAGGTTATGGTTCCGCTGTTTTATTGTGTGCAGTTGCTGAGACGTAGTGCGGGTGTAGACGGTGCTGCTGGAGTTGGAGTTCGGTTGCTGGAGGCGCTCTTCGCATCCTTGGTAGCTGCGCCAGGGAGATGCATACCAAGGCTTGAAGACGCTTGGTTTGTGGTCTGCTTGATGGGGCATTGAGGCGTCGGACGCTCTTATCGATATCAGAATTCTTAACTGTCTGAGATACCGCTGCCATTTTGAACGCGTAAGGATTTTAAGCCCGTGAATTTACTCGTGAGACTTAGTTTTGCACATTCGCGCTTCAAGTTTGGTGTAAAAGTATTTGAGTTATTACTGCATTCCTCATTTCAATGATGTGCTGAAATGATTTATTCTTTCAGACGAAGCAAAGTACCGAGTGGTTGAACGATTTGTACATGGATGCATGTGAATTTATACCACAATTTTTTCAATACAGAAAGTATACAGAAGAAGAGAATATATTGTTGTTTATCAAGGGTTCTTAAGGTTGTCAACTTTCTACTTGGCGTGATGAATAGCCATAGGAATGTGAGGGCTTGAGGAGTTGGAGGTGACTAGCTCTTCGTTGAGGTTGCAGAAGGAACAGCTATTTATAATTATGGGGGGNNNCTGCCAGTGGGGGAAGGAGAGCAGAGGGTGTATGGACAAAGTCTGCCTCCCAATTCGTCCATCGGATGCATGCATTTTGTTTTATTTTATAAAACGGTGCAGGTTGATAGATTTTGCCGCAAGGGCGATTTTTGAGTTAAGAGCGCAAGTTTTGTAAGCACTAATGAGAAAGTTAAATGAGATATTTTCTTTACGGAGATGAATACGTTATAAAGGATGAAAGATAGAAACATAAACTGAGGATCGTAGAAAGGAAGGCATGAGAGGAGCACAGAGCGACAGAAACAGTTGAGGTGAGGCGGGTGGCTGTGGCGACGCAGGCTGTTGCTGTGGGGCCGGTGTCGCTTCACAATTCACTTGGGAAGGAAACGTTTTGCTTATTTCCATTGAAAGTATAATTGGTAAAGTGATTCATTCAAAAGACCTTTTACATTTATAAAGTTAAATTCCCATTTCTGAATCATTTCCTAATTTTCGAAACAGATTTGGATAGTTCATTTCTCTTGACATGGCCATTTTTGATGTTGCAAGCCCAATTTTATGTCCATTTTATCTCCAAATGCAAAAGTTTATGCACATCAATTATAACTCCATTCATGTTTTATAAGAAACGTTCAACAAGTTCGACCAAAACATTTGTTTCTACAGGGTTATTGATGCAAATTTTCTCTATTAGATATAGATTTTTTTATATCAAAATTTTCGTAACAGATTGATGAAAGTATTCCGTGAAATTTTTCAATTTCCTTTTTTCTCATAAGTAACGTGTTCGTTCGGGGAATGATTCTCATTCTGTGCTGACGCTGTTTATCGTGCAACTTCGCGTCCATGAGGAGGAGGCATGAAGCATGTTGAGGAGTAGACTACGCCGGCGAGAGGTGGAGGCGGGCGTGACTGCGGGCAGCACTCGACGGCAGCGGTGAGGGGAAGCGCCGCAGCGAGGCCTGCACAGTTCCTCACGCTGCTCTCATTTGTTCTGCTTCTAATGTAATGCAAAATTTGGAGACTTCAAAGCTGTTTCCCAGTTTTGCCTTAAATGGGGTGGAGCACATTCACGAGTACTCGGTTCTAATTATCTGTGTTTCACGAGGCCGTCTCTCCCTCTTATTTTGATCAGTTCGAAGCCTCATGTGCGTCTCTGGGGCGTTCTGGGGAAGGGACTCTCTGTTGTGATTACAGTACGACATACCTGTACCTACTCGATAAGTAATTTACGATTGTAGAAATTGAATTCACTGTGAGAAAGGGCTTGGTATTACTAAGGAAGCCTTGAACGAAGTTGATGAGCACAAGAAAAGAGAGCGTATGATAAATAACGCAATAATTTACTAACGTTTTAACACATCAATGAGCCAACGTATCAAAGAGAAAGAATAAGAGATTAGAAGCGTAGGGATCGTCTCAGGAGCTGCGTCGGGACCGGGGGCCGGAGCGTAGGACGTCACCAGCGAGAGGACGCACACACCAGCATGTCGTGACGTACCTAACGACGCCGCTTGGTTGGGTTGCGGATCAGGACAGGTAGGTCGCATTGACAAGAGATGAGCTATTGCTTACATATCGGCATTACACACCTTATCTCTGGAACTTGCCTACGCTCTAACTATCATTGTAATGATACCAAATTCCAATAAAATTGGCAGATGAACTACGTGTGTTCCTGGAAGAGGGTAGCTTAACATTCTGTATTGCAAGGAAAAATGCTAGACCGCTGAGATGGAGACAACTTATGTATCATTGCTACGAAAGTTTTCACTCCAGGGGAAAAGACCTAAAATCTTCAGGTGAAGCTAGGTCATACCTCCCTTATGCTAAAATACCTGAAATAGGTTTTTTACTTCGTTACCGACAAAATTTCTCCAGCTCACTGCTTTTTTTTCAACACCTATTACTTTCTTTTTGAAATTTTATCTTGTTTCAATCTTATCTGTTCACCTTGCTGTTTCTAGGCACAAAGTGTCGATACACACCTTGTGTGTATATGTATTCCTCGTTCCCTTAATCCCTTATTAAACGGTGACTTCCTCCTTTCTCTTTTAAGAATACATTTTCTATGGTTTAGAAGACGTAAACTAACTTACGAATTAATTTCAATTAAAAATACTTGAAAGGGAAATCATTCTACCAATAGGAGGAAAATCAGAAACAACTTATCATTTTAACGATCTGCATTGAAAGATACCAACTGTCACAGCAGGGAAAACTCGAAGCACGAATGAAAGCTGTGACTTTATCAGGATGCGCGCGGTGAAATTTCTGCTGTCAAGTTACGTGCTTATTTTCAAGTTTCTCAGCAGTTGTTAATTCATAAGATATTTTTTCCGCAGTTGGAAGCGAAATATTTCTTTAAGAAAACCGAATTCCCTGAAACATTCAGGACCTCGGAACAGGAACTGAAGCCTCTAGCCAGAGCATCACCGGAGCATGACGTTGTCTCTGGCCTGATGAAAAGCAATGCAATTAAACGAGGTCAGTGCGTCCAAACGGTCTCTAAGCTCAGTAGAAATTCATACACTATGAGTTCATTTTTATCAATAATTTAGAAACAAGATTCCAATCATGAAATAAAAGTTTATCAGACTGCTGGACACTCAAAATCCAGGAATTTCGTTCAGCGTTGTAGTGCTCGAGGTTTTTTACCAGTGGGATTGGCAAGTGCAGAGCGCTCTTAGGTAGCGAAAACACTTTGTTTCCATGGCTGTGATATAGAGGCGACTTCCGTGATAACCCCTAATGGCGACGAAAATTTACGGCCCGAAAAGTTTCAATCTTGCTTCCCATCCTGGATCGTAGATTTCACTCGAAGCTTGGGCTGAAAATAGGAGTAGCTTGTTTCCGACGCATTTAGGGAGGATCCTGAAGACCGAGACTGTGCGGCCAACAACACATATTTCTTGGTCTCTCACCAACTTCCGGTAGCCTCAAGTCTCATTGCTGTCCCAGTCTCTCGCTCTGCCAAGGGCCCAGGCCCGAAACATGTGAAGCCCACCCAACCCTTGAAGTTTTCTTCTTTTCTCCGGCATTTTATCGAGGAATGCAGCGACGGGCTTAAGCTGGACTGTCGCTGCCAGTGAACGCTCCGTTCACCTCCAGACACCGAGTGCTGCTGACAGCTCCGTGTCTGGACTCAGCCTAAAATTTTATGGCCACCAAATATCAAGTTCATCTCAAACGACCCAGCTTAAACTTCTGGGTAGTGAAACTTTCCTATTCTGATTTTTTTTCGGATGCCTGTTCTATTACTGGTGAAACCTACCAGCCGAAGAGCTTGGAAAATCTTGCACTGTGGCGCAAATTTTCTGATCATTCTGATCAAAAAAGTTTTTTATCTTTTTTATTTATTAGCAATTAAAAAAATCATGTTCCGAGGTCCACAGATATTCTCTTTATCTTGCTAATGAAGAAATGACACATTCGTTCTATAAATGAATGACTTAGTCAAAAGACTGCTATGAGTTTCCTTCAAAGTTCGTTTGTATTCCTCCACTTACGAAACATTTGTTTTTTAGTCAACATAGTATCCATACATCACCGTTCTGCTGCTTTAGTACCTTGAAAGTTGAAGGATGCTAGTCTGTGAGCTGACGGGATTGTGGAAACTTCCGCGCTGCATCAGAATGTGGCGATTATAACTACTAAATCAAGCATAAAACTCAAACCTGAATACCAATCGCTTTTAAACCTTTGTATACTTGTAATCTAGTAATCTATTCAAGCGGGTAAAGGTGACTGACACCAAGAATTCAAAAGTTCTCTCGACCAATATTTTCAAATGAAAGAATGACCAAAGCTGCAATACGATTGGTCATACTACTAAAACAGTTCCTTGACTCATGCCACAATGCACTCGTGAGCCGCCAAAACAGTTTTGCGCCTCCTGGGCCTCGTTGCATTGCACGAATCGCCGGAAAAAAATATGAATGATTCATCTACTCGTCAGGCCGATCATGTTCTTTTCAGCAATTCAGAAGTTACACAAATATTTTTCCCGTTTCGCGTTTTTTAAGTCTTGGCCACATTTCGCCTAGGTCTACCATTTCCCATCAGACATCACGTTACCTTCATTGAAAAATCTAAGCCGTTCGAACAATGAGAGGCAAAAAAGTTAGTTTCTTGTAGAAGGAAGTCTGTACGTATAACACTTCGCAGCATTACTGCATCGGTAGTAGAAACTATCATACAAACGACTTATCGCCACGAGAAACTTTTTCCAAACGTTAACTACAACTTTTTGGAAGCTGGCCACTTCAAAGGATATTTGAAGTTCCGTGTAATCAAATAAAGGAACTTGTGTGATGCTTCCGATATCTAGCAAGTTAATTTCCGCGCTGACTTCGGAGAAGATTTCAATGCTTCTTTCGGAGAGGATTGCCAAGAAATTAATGCGAACACAGGCGGAACCAGAAAGTGGGATTGTCAACTACCAACGTCAATAAAATACTGAACATTGGCAAAATTACGCCCTCTACGCAAACGCATAAAAATGTAAAAATAATATGTGACAATAAATCAACAGTAGAATTCAAATCTTAGTTGCACAAATTTTTACCTGCTTTTGACTTTGCAGTTTGCTTACACTGTAATGTGCGTTTGTTTATGCTCATGCGATTAGCGAAGTCCAAACGTTCTGGGACTCTGATCGGTTTTAAATGTACAACCAATAAATTCCTCATCGCTTATAAGGTCTGCACAACTCGCACTCCTAGTTTGATGAGTGGGAGACACAGAGCTACATCGTATAGTGTGATTTTGACTAAAGCAAAACTGTTTTTACCGTTTGCAATTTGATACTATGGACATGACTGCTGTATTATAGCGAAATCCCTGTGGTCAACTGATAATTTTGAAACACTGACTTGCAAGCTCGGATGAAAATGTTATTTATTTCTCTTATTAAAAGAAAATATCACCTCACTCTAACTCTCAGAGCTCTCTGCTGAAGGCAGGAAGCCGTGATCAACACGGCATGTCAGTTGCTGCTCGCCTGCAGCGGGCAATGCACAGTAAACAACGCAACTAAATACCACCTGCCTAGCGTTTTGCTTACAATATTGTGGCTATAAATCTTTACTGTAGATCTGCCTACTTGCTGTGAAATATAGACTGCAAAATGACTTCATGGTTCAAAAAAAGTAGCTTCAAGCTTAAGTGTATAAAAATGTCATCTACATGGAGAACTTTCTTCTAATAATATCATGGTAACTTCATAATGTTCGTCAGCGATTATCAAAAATTCTACTACAAGTTCATGGCCGCCAAATAGCTAACTGGCTATATGGTAATTTCATGACGTTTACCACATACATACATTTTTACGTTAAATGCAAAAACTATGGCACCTTAAGGCGTTATAACTCCCTCCTCTGAAATTTTCCACTTGAGGTTGCGGACAATCAGTTCCTGCATGAATGTGACGAGAAATGGCGTTACATTTAAGCAACTGAGCAGCTCTAACTTCTTTGCCAGTAGTGTAGGTTACTGAGCTTCCTGTGCCTTGGCGTATTCGTCATTACTGGTGTTGTCCTTGGCCATTTGGCGGTTATTTGTTCATCTAAAACTTGTACGCTCGCCAACTCAGCCCGGGCTTGCTCTACACAAATGTTCATTTCCATTCACTGATCAGGAGATCTTATAGCCCCTGACATCATTTGGTAGAAAAGTTATTTCGCATCAAAAGGCGCCGAAACATTTAGTTATGGATCGCGACAACATCATGAAGAGTTCAAGAAGTAGCATAGTAGGAAAAAGATTTAAATTTGCAGCAACAGCCCATTATGATGACAAGGATCATTATGATGACAAGGATCAGGGATCACAGCACCGCGGATCACACCACCGCACCGCAACTGGAGTGAATAATGAGAATGAGAAGACAGCGAAAATAAACCATAAACAGAACACTCTTTCCAAACTCTCCAATAATCAATTACGCAAGGATAAATTATAAGAAGAAAATTATTTAACCACTGCACGATTTTTATTGTGTTAATATCAAAAGTTAGTTGCTCCTCTGCTGGAGACTGAACTACAGATAAGAACTAGTTTTTAGTCTGAGGGGAGAGGCCTACCTGCAAAGAAGATTTAATTCTACTTTGAAGAAGCAACTAGCTGTAAGTTGAAGTTTGCAGCTCTGAGCTGTGGAGGATTTAAGCGACAACCTCAGAGTTAATCTATACAAACGCTGACAACCGAGCGCACAGCTACAGCGTCTCGAGCATGCGAGCTTACTTTACTGGTGGTAGGAAATACCTTCAGCACGGAGCATGGAAACATTGTTTGACCATTGAAATGACAGTAACAAATTTATAAACTTAAGTAGACGCGGAAGCACATGAGCATTTACCACGCACAAGAAGTAAGAAACTGTGCCTTGGTCTGAATGGTTTGCTTGAGGAACAAAGAATCGAATAAGAAGGCTCCACTTCTGAGCAGGGAGTCGCAACTTTGTACCGTCGGCCCTCTGTACATAATCTTCAGAAGCGCCTCATCTGTTATGAGGTAACTGGTCAACAGACAAATTGGAAAACATATATACTGGAAAACAGACATAACAGATCACGCTCAAAGATTAAACGTTTGAACTGACTTGAGGCACTATAACAAAAATTTGATAGACTATTGCTCATTATTTGCTTTCAGAACGCCGAAGAAGGCTGATTCTAAAATAGCTCCCAGGCAACATGGGAGCTGTCGCCTGCGCAGCTGCGGCGCGACCAGCTCAGCGCCGCAGCAGCTGGTGGGGGCAGGTGTCGCTCTCTTCGACCTAGAGGATACTGCACCAAAAGAAAAATAGTTAAATTACGTGAAATTATTTCCTTAAAGCAAGAGAACAAACAAGAAAATAGACTTCAGTATTCTAAAACAAATAAAACATTAGGCTAGAACATAGTACGTCTAAAATTAATAGAACGTTAGGCTAGAACATAGTAAGTCTAAAACAAGTAGAACATTAGGCGTCCTCTGAGTTAACTGATAAAATATATATAATGCGTGGCCAAGATAACCATATCAAGTCCTCCAGAAGGGCTCTTACATAACACGCTAAGCTTCACCTGTCATCAGGCAGGAACCCTCATCAACAAAAAAGGCCTCATCAGTAACGTAGGTAAATACGACGAACGCTTTATTTTACGCCTTCCTGAGGTTTGTTAGGTATGAAAGCTTTAAAGTAAATACAATGTAGAAATACTCAAATAAGAAATGTAGATCACTCACAGAAAAGGTATAAGAGAGAAAAGAGAAAAAAGGAGCATTCATTCCAAAGTTGACATCGAGCGTCACCAACATAACTGAAGCCATCACATAAAATCTAGCCGCTCATCGCTGTACATGATGCCGGCAGCAATGTTTCCAGGGCTGATGGCGAGCAACTCGCTCCAAATACCAGCAGCTTCCTGTCTGATAGCAAACAACTCGACCATACATACCTTCTCACAGTCTTTGCCATGCTACTGCATCTCTACATTCCAATCTCTCCATAATGTTTATCAGATTGAATGACTGGCGGGAAATCAAGTTTTAAAATAAACGGATCTGAGAATGCACTTGGAAATCTCTCGTTTCATAAAAAAAAATAATTAAAATTAATTTTCGAGTGAAGCTTCCCTCGTCTTCAGTATTCTGAAAAAATGAAGAAAAACATGATCGCATTGTATTCTACGTTCCGAAATTTTGACAAACAATTGATCATTTTTCTTATCTGTGCAAATTACGAAAACAATGAATTAATTGCGTTCATGTCTTTTTCCGATTTTTTCGGATCCTGAATATAAGTGCAGCTTTATCAGTAAGCTTTTTTAGCACGAAATGTTAACAGAACATGATGTTTCTAACTCCCTTCAAAATTCTATTTATTTCAAGCTCCGTTCACACTCTCCCTGCTTTGTTCCGAAGACAAAATCGAACTACAGCTCTGTTTTTGAAAGACCTCCAAGAATTGAAGCTAAGTTCCGAACAAAATTCATTCGCAACCCTGCCTCGGCCTGACCCGTGCAGGAGACGCTAGGGCCGAGTGTGCCCCAGAGGCCGCGGCGGCGCTGGGCCGCTGCCCGCCACGAAGTGCCTGACGCCGGCGACACGTCTGAGGTCGAGACACTGTCCGTCCGACAGCCAGGCCCGCATGTCGGGATACGAACGCAGCGGGCGGGTGCCGGTCACCAGCGCCTCGCACAGCTGCTCACCACCAAAACCAGTCGAGTGCGCAAGAAATGCCAAGCATGAGTAAGATCAGTACAAGTTAGTAATTCACAAAATGAATAAGGTTGCTACGGTGAATATTTCGAAAATTTTGTAAAATGATTTTACGTGTTCTTAGTCATATCAGTAAAGAATTGTGCCTTAAAAACTCTAAAATGAGACTTGTTTATTCTTTCAGAATAAACAATGTAATGAGCAAAGTCATTCATTTTGTTCTCAAAGGAAATAAAACGAGAATGTTAAATAAATTATTCAAATCTTAACAGAGCTATTTTGGTTTTCCTGCTAGTCAAAATTGCCGAGTCTGACGAATTAAAGAGCAGAACTTTATAGAGTTTCGCAAAATTTAGCGGCTATTTCTGATGGGCCGAGAGCATGTTTGCGAGATTTCATGCCACCAAAATTATATTCCACCTACTTTGTTTACCAATGAGAATAATTTTTAACGAAAATTAAAAACTACCGACTCTGCTGCTGGTAATCAGTACTAGTTTGTGCACTTCCACGGTGAAAAACATTATTTTATTCCATGCCTGATTTTCACATGAGAAGTGAGTCATGAAAAAGTAGCATCTTAGTTATTAAAATCGGGTGGTAGATTTGTGTTTTTAGCTTCTTAGCCTAAAGAGAGGGAGTGGAGTAATGAAGAGCAAGCTCAGGTAATAGAAGAGTTCCCTCTAATCTCTTCTGTCTTCTCCGGTGGCCGTCACCACCGGAGAACCAACGGTAATTGTATAGTAAGATCGAAAACTCACAGACGACACTCTAAGACTTGCTGCCTTATTCTTCCGTGCTTTTATTCCAAAAATTATTTTGAGATTAATGAAGACTCAAAATTCAATACTGAAAATTCGATTCATTAACAAACATGTGACGAGTAGCAATACGGTCAGTGTCAATTGAAATATTGTTCGGGAAATCCTAATCAGCATCAATAATCTCTATGTGTTTAGCATATTCGACGGGTAGTCAACAGTATAAAGTTTAGTGACTTGAAAAACAGCGACGGGACGAAATCAAAAGCTTGAAATAATGACTAGTTCCGTTAGGGTTACCAAGAAAAATTTGTCGTTGAAACTTTCTTTCTTCATCCTGTCGTTCGCCAGCACATGCTTATTGGCAATAACCAGGAGTTTCATTGTAACATGTCAACTCAAATTACGCGATTAAACTTAGCAATCGGCACCATAAAGTTGCTAGCACATCAAATCACTTCTCCAAATCGATCAGTAAAACTTGAGCACACTATTAGAGCACAGGCTTCGTACCCTCGTAGCGCTTGTGTGAACTTTATGAGCGATAAAATCCCTAATAGTTCATTTAGGATTGAGTTGTTTCTCTTTTTCCATTTGAGAATGTCATACGAGCCAAGCTAATGCTAAGCTAATTATGCTTCAGTGACGTCTGTGAACCAAATTCACAACATTCGCAAGTCTGCATTCAGGGGCTTAAATGTACGTAAGAGAAAAATTATTTTTCGGTTTATTAGAACCATAAAAATTTTTGACTAAAATATTCTCCATATGCAACTCAATTTTCATAAACTAAACTAAATACACTGGTGCGTGTGAGATAGACATCTGGCCTAGTGGCAAACCAGGAGTTATTGAGACAGCAGCGTGCGACAGGTCCCTGAGGCAGGCTGTGATGCTGGTAGCGAAGCCCTCGCTCTACACAGGGCAAGCAGCAATCAGCGTATCTAAACTAGTGGCATGTACACTTCAGCATGTGTTAACACTGCCAGTTGAACATTCGTAACGGTCTTCCATTTTTTTACAGACACTATCATAAAGTTCATTTCAATACATTAGTCGTCTCAATAAACCATAGCGAAAAAATTTGCTTCATATTTGAGAAGTCGACTTCCCATTTTTGAAAATTACCTAATATTTTTTAGGATTGTCTTACAGATGATTAGAAGCCTAAGGCTTCATCCACACCGAATCTAACGCACATTAAATCTAATGCATAAGTTATTTTTGAAGATCATTAAGTTCGGAACGTACATAAGCTCTCTTTTCTATAATTTATATGTCAAAACATTCTTATATTATTCAATTAAGGCCAAAGCCTCAATAATCTCACGTTACAAAGTCTTTCCTATCTTTCTGGTTCGATTGAAAGTTTTACTTAATGATTTTTTTGTTTATGCTATTATCTAGCGCAACATCTGCATCAATTCTGAAAGAAACTGACGAATCGCTTCCTGTTTTCAACTTCACTGATTTTTGTCACAACGTCCAATTACCTTGATACAAAGGGCGTACTACGAATATGTTCCGATTATTGTACAAAAGCATGGGTGTTCTTACGTGGAGGTAAGTGTTTCCTTAAATTGGTCCATTAGCCTGAGTTTTTAAGCAAAAATTTCTGCATAACGCCGCAGAGAGGTTTTATTTTTCATTCAAATCATCTGATGAATCTTCTCAGAGTTAAAATTTTACTTGTAAATGTTTAACTCGTCTGAAACTGAAATTCATGCTTTCTAGTAAATGGTTTGTGTTTCTGCTGTTTTCCGATAGCGAAAATGTTGTTTTACACATTGAAGGGCCTCAAGAATAAACTCATCTTGTTGCTCAGATTAAATGGCTTAAAGCAGGCTCTTTAAGTCAAAACCTGAACTTAACTTCCTTATGAATTCAAAAATGAATTCGTTAATTTCCAAAATTAGACTTTTCTTCCGTGTATTTTAGCCAGTCGCTGATAAATATTCATGTCACTGTCATCACAAGTATTAAATTAAAGAGCTCATTTCGATTAGTAGAAACATTGCCCGACTTCATAGTACGACATTGATTTGCTCATTTGGGGGAACGTTTACTTGTATAAAAAATTAAACTCGGATCGTAAACTCTCGCATGTTTTCAAGCCTTCACCATGATGAAGCTGTGAGTTGTTTTGAATGAAGCTTCAACTAAATTCCCCACTGCGTCAAGTCCTCCATATCAAACTAATCTCCGAGATTTTTCTGATAATATGTGATCTTGAAATTCAGAATTGTGATCAAAACGGTGATGCTCAATCGAATGATCTGTGGCGAACGAAATGTTTTAGGCCATTTTAGAAAGGATTTGGGACAGTTTCTGCTTCATTTTAATATTTTATCTTGAGAACTACGCCACCGATAAGGTTAAAAACACCTCATCTGCAGCTAATCTTGCCAAGCGTGTTACAAAATAACGCAAATGGACAGCGCTTCGAGAACCTGCAAGGGAAACTGAATACTTCATCACGGGAGGTTGTTCGAGTAAGTCTGCGCTCGCGAGAAAGTTAGCAGTCATACTTCAGCTTTGAGAGCGCTAAAACAAGTCTCGTTCCCGCGTCCTCAAATATTTCTAAACAACATCCAGAATATCCCACACACAAACCATCGCACATGTATTTTAGGAACCTACCTTGCAGAAAGCATTGTGGGGCCCGAAACTTGAGTGCATGCCGTAGAACTGCTTCCATCTGCGGGAGGCGAGATCAACTTCTCCAATAATTTTCATGGCTGTCGCAAGTCGGTACATAATATCAGTAGGTAATATTTTTCCCTAATAAAATTTTAGTACCACTACATTAAAAAAGTAGTAATTAAGAGGTTTTTTCCAATCAATGAAAAATTAATTTTCAACACAGTTGCTCTCTAGAAATTACAATTACATCACTGAGAATTCAGTTCTTTGTTTTCATCATACTATATTTATTAGCAAAAACTTATTTTCTGCCAGTAAAGAGAAAGGATGTCCGTTTGTGTGAAGCGCAGTTTACAGAAACGACAATTCCAATTCTAGCTCATGCAGTGCAGCATACAAAATATGAAATTTTGGTTTCAAAAGGTAAGCTCCCATCCGATTACTTTTAATTGATCCACCGTTCAATATTTTTACTTCGAAAAAATAAACCTTCTCTTTGAGCACTTTTCTAAAAGTGAGAAATAGTTTCATGGTTTTCTCAAATCATTGAATTACTCTGAGCGTATGTAATGACAATTAAGATGATGCAAACCGTGAATCGATAGAACGACATTAGTTGGGTCGATGAAATGTGTTATGTGAATGAAACTTTGCATTTTGGTACGACCAGAACGTTGTTCGCAGCTGAAGAAAATAGTTCTAAATTGAACCCTTTACCAAATAACAACATTGTTGACAATGAATCCATCGATTCGCATTTCTTAATAGAGTTTGTGTTAACAACATTCATTCAGAGCACTGCTGTTCAGTAATGTGGTGAAAAAATCCGAAAAGCACTTTCAAACCTGAAAATACTAAAGAAAAAGTCATTTTCCAAATGCAAAATTAACAAATGATAAATCATTTCCCATTATATCAAATTGAATTCTCTCATATGAGACGCACATTGTGTTCTACATTCGTAAATAACACAAAAAAGCGCAACAAACAGCCACTTCCACAAACGTCAATTAGGAACCTATAGAGGAAATTAGGAGTCAGTTGAGCGAGTTAGGAATCAATTGACAGAATTTGATGTCAATAAAGCAAATTAGAAGTCATTGCGCTAAATGTATCCCTTGACTCTCTCAGAGACAAAACTGTCAAAGTTTGATCCGTTTTCCACCCTTTCATACTGTTTGAGCTCAACCGAAGTATTGAGTTCAGCGAAAATATGTTTAAATCCTTCGATGTACTTTACATGGACTGTTACGAGAAGGTTTGGGTCGCTCCAGCCCGGTAGGTCACAAAAAATGAAGTTAAAATGCGAAGTAAAATCGAAACTCAGCTCATGGTCGAACATTAGGCAAAAATTAATGAAGAGGTTCAAAACAAGGTAACAAGGGATGGGGAAGAAATAAAAAACTCAATATTAAAGTTGAATCAGTTACAGATCTAACAAGCGCATACTGCCAATGTGGTGCTGGGCAGCAGGGAGTGTTTCTGAGCAATGCTTAGTGACTGCACGGCATGGATCAGGAACTTCTTAAATGTCTCGTCGTGTGAACTGAACCCCTGCTATCCTCCAGAGCTCTCGTAGTCCTCCTCATACACTGAAATAATTATTGTCTTCGGCTGGCTTCCTGAGAGCAGGAATCTGTGTGAGTCTCAAGTTCCTGACACGTGAAAAAGTGTTTTTTACAACCTTCTAACTGCTTGATTTCAAATAGATATTCTGTCCTTTTAATAGAGCTCATAACAATTGTACCCAAAATAACTATTTCACACTCATTTAACCATTACTCAATGTCTCATCATTGGTGATAGAATCATGAAATACAGACACTGTTATTGCAATTAAAACTGACTGAAGAATTACTTCACTTAAATGCCAAACATTGGGAGTGAAGCATATTGCTGGAAGAAATCAAATCCACTTTGTTCGAGAGCTCCCTCTTACAGCTCCCTCCATTTTTTGTGACCTAACGACGCAAACCTTCTCTTGGGAGCGACGCAAACCTTCTCGAAAACAGTCCATGTAAAGTACACCGTAGGATTTGAACATATTTTCACTGAACTGAATACTTCGATTGAGCTCGAACAGTATGAAAGTGTAGAAAATGTATCAAACTTTGACAGTTGTGTCTCTGGGAGAGTCAAGGGATACATTTAGCGCAATGACTTCCAATTTGCTTTATTGACATCAAGTTCTGTCAACTATCTATTGAGACTGTCATGTTCACATTTGCGGAGTTTAAGCACTTGCTTGAATCCAGCAGCAATTTTAGTCTAGTTCACATTCTGTACCATCTTCAATGGCAGCAACAATTTTAGGTGAAATTTTGCCGGTTGTGTCATTATTGGCGCCAAGCTGCAAAAACAGCTCTCGTCCTTCACACTAGAAAAGTTGCATCAGCTTCTTAGAGTTAAAAACGTAACAAGGGATTCACATTGTTAACTTGGGGGTTTCAAGTATAGCCCTATAGTTTTTTTTATGTTACAAAGCCTACCTGAAATACTCATTGTAAGCGGTGGCGTTAGCGTCGAGGTAGAGGAGGTGGTCGGCCAGCGACTTGGCGTCCGGGAAGTCGAAAGCGTCGATGTAGGCATCCTTGGGGGCCCCGGTCAGCTCGTGGCCCAGGCCAAACGTCACCGGCACGACGTTGTACCTGCGTGCCACATTATGTACCGTTGTGTAATTCATTGCAATTCATTGTATGAGAAACCGATTGTTGATTTTCGATCATTTTAATTGTCTTTGGTACCCTGTTGTAATAATTATTTTACCTATTTTTGTGATCATTATGCCTGTTTGGTTTATTTTCTCGTATGAGGGAGAGGCAAAACGCTGTGGATGACAGAGACTTTGAAAATGATTGGAAAAAATCTGCGTTTATTGACTTAGTAATATGTAAGTAAATTTCGTGAGTGTTCTAAAAAAAATTTTAAGAGAACTGTACACTGTGAGCTAAATAAAGCGAATTTATGCAGCTGCAAGTCCTCTAGCAAAAATTGAGTGTGAGCATGACATAGCAAGATTTTTTAAAAACATCATGACAAGATTACTATCAACTGGTCAAGTATTTTGTGTTCCGATGAATTGAAGATTCTCCCTCAGCAAGAATGCTGACAACTGGAGTGGCGCAAAAATATTTTAAGCATAGAATGTGGTCTGCATTTTTTCTACGGTACAGGCGGCTGAAGTCAGTAAAATGCCTGGTGATTGCTTCACTGTCTTGGATTTGACTGAATTTTTTTACCAGTTTTGAAGAGGGGTCATATTCGCTTCATTTTGAAACCTCAGTTTACTCTGCTGGAGAGTTTTACTTCGCTGATGCTAACAGAATATTTTATGAGGGCAATGATCGCAAGCACAGGGCCAAGATTCTCCAAGATTGGTTTTCGCGATCATCCAAGCATGTGTTTGGTCACTTGAATCTTTAGATTTAAACTTCGTTCAAAGTTCATGAAAGAAGCTTGGGAGAAATATCTTAAAGAAGAGACTGCTTTATTTCTAGCGAAAATCAAAACTACAAAAGATCCTCACTTGTAGAACTATTGCTTGGAGCAACATTAACTCTAAATCGGTCTAAAAGCGAATTTATTGATTTTTAATATTTCATTGAACATACTTATTATTTTTGGTCAGACAGTGTCTGGAGACATACACAATCAAGGTTATTGGACCGAATCCTCGATACTGATCGCAAATTTGCCTCCTACAACAATTTTGTGCGATAACTGTTCAAATTCCTCGATTCGTGGGATCGATAGAGTGGTGACAGACTTGACTCACTGCAGCTGCAGTCCGCCCTCGTTGATCTACTGTCTACTTCTTCAATCTTGAAGAACATCTTAAATGTTTCGCTAATCTATTTCAGTCATTATCGTGCTGGCAAATTTTACGTCAGCTCCTAAATCGTTCTCCTCCTTATTCAGCTTAGTATTATTATCACTCCAATTTAAGCTGATTTAAAGTTGATATATTTAAACATTTGGTTCATTGAATTTAACGGGGGAGATAAAAAAAGTGATCAAAGATAAGAATAACTTATCACCAATCAAAAATTAACGCTGGATACTGACCAGTCTTAGTTCAAACTCTGAAGGCTGATGAAATGAAGGTTTTTCAAAGTTTGTGTGTTTTTAGAGCCTCGAAGAAACACCTTGTGAGTAGAACATCAGGCGTGACGCAAGCAACTGAGGACGAGGGCTGTAGTTTCTCCGCACTCTTCCCACAAAGATGAGCTATGTGAGTACTCTGTATTAAACTTCTCCCGCTGTTCATATTACTAGTGTTAGCAACGTTTGACGTTTTGCACCAATGATGATACACATACCAAATTAAAAAAATAAATACATAAACATGATGTTCAATTCGACTACAAAATCGTTTTGGAACAGTAGTATAATTCTGCAAGAGACCGTTCATTGCTGCGATTGTTAAATTAACGTTGATGTACCATCCCTTCTCAAGAATCGCATTCGAAATCGTTTCATTGCCATGCACGCCCATGTTGGTTTGCATGAGCTGACATCAATGTAGATGGTGCCAAACTAACAGGCGCGCAGAATAAGGCAGATCCATGATTGTCTGCATGTCTATAAATGACACATTCTGCAAAAACGATCATCCAAGATTTTCATTATCAAAATTGTCTAATGCGTTCAAGTATTTCATGAATAAAGAAACGTAACTTAGTGGCTCTGAAAATGAGGTTCTCAGTTGCATGTAAGAAAATAAATATCATACAATATTATCGAGCAAACAGATAATGGAATTGAGATGAAATGTTTCATCGCCTCGCACCTGAGTATATTATAAAACTTCTCAGTGACGTAGTGGTTACAGAGGGAGTTCTCGAAGGAAAAGTAGAACTTGTAATGCCGCTCGAGCATCTCGTAGCAGGCGGAGAGGTTGCTGGCGCTGCAGCTGAGCTCGCCGCACCTGCCGAACACGTCTACGTGGACCCCGTGACGGCGCAGCGTCCCAGCCAACCTTACGAACACGCGTACTTAGCTAAGTCCCAGCCAACCTTGCCGGACATGCGCACTTAGTTAAGTCCCAGCCAACCTTGCGAACACGCGCACTTAGCTAAGTCCCAGCCAACCTTAAAAACACGCGCACCTAGCTAAGTTCCAGCCAACTTTGCCGGACACGCGCACCTAGCTAAGTCCCAGCCAACTTACAAACACGCGCACCTAGCTAAGTCTCAGCCAACCTTGCGAACACGCGCACTTAGCTAAGTCCCAGCCACCTTTACAAACACGCACACTTAGCTAAGTCCCAGCCAACCATGCCGGACACGCGCACCTAGCTAAGTTCCAGCCAACCTTACGAACACGTGCACTTAGCTAAGTCCCAGCCAACCTTACGAACACGCGCACCTAGCTAAGTCCCAGCCAACCTTACGAACACGCGCACCTAGCTAAGTCCCAGCCAACCTTACGAACACGCGCACCTAGCTAAGTCCCAGTCAACCTTACCAAAGCAGCACTTAATTAAGCATTCACTCATGTGCAGGGGTAGACCTAGTAGAGTAAACATGCGCTACATTGTGAAAACAATCGACGTCTCTATTTAAGTCTAAACGTTTTATTTTTTGCCTACAATCTTCGCAAGCCTTTTAACGATAGAGTAAACTAACCAAATGATAAAAATTATACTTTCAAAAACCATAGCTCTAATTTTAGTAGTAAAATGGCTGAATCAATATGAATTGTCAATAAAGTAAAATTTGTGTTCTAAAAAGAACTTACTAAATATTGTTTGAAATATAATAAGTTCATATACATTTTTAAATGAAATCATAACATGGTATGGGACTGAAAAAATAAAACGAATGGACTTTTTGCTGTACAAAAATGAGCCATAAAAGTTTAAAAACGTGGATACGACGCGCATGCAAATCAATCATTCGAATGCCTAGAAAACCTAAACTTTAACTCTACTAATTTTCCCTGTGTAATTTCATGAAGAAAAATTTCTGAGAAACTTTGTTCTATTTTGAATATAACTCTAAATAAAAAGGTCGATTTTATCTAGAGCAATTGGTGTAATATCTTCCCAAACTAGCTATCATGATTACTCAAATAAAAATCGAAGAAAATTTGCGCTCCCTTACCATCACAAACCAAATCTCATAGCAGTTTCCACTCTGATGAAATAATGGCTTGCAACTTGATACCTTCTAACTTCTGTGGGGAAAAACTCTTCCGGGTCAATTAAAAAGAACTCGAGATGTCATTAAAATCTAGGTATTGATGGTTCTAACTGTTAAGAAATGGCTAACTTTCTTCATTACTCAAGAGACCTATTGTTCTAAAATTAAACTAATCCCAAGTCCATTTTCATAGATGCAGTCCTCGAGAGCAGCCAAGAATTTGGCGTATCAAATTTCATTTCTCATCCTCGCACGCTGAACGACTGCTCGATCACTCTAGGGTACGTTCAAGTTACGTACTTGTGTTCTAGAATAAATGAAATTTATTATTAGAATATGAATTCGATGGTAGAATGCCTTAATTAAGAGTCACTGAGCTCAGACGGCCCGCAAGTAGCTGCAGTAGCGGCCATGACTTGAGGAGCGGAAACTACACCACTTAAGAGTTCATTAATCGAACATAACTAAGTGGATTAAATGAAAATTTTTCATGAAATGTAGATAAACCTCCTATGAATGAACTAGACACATATTTAGATGATTTACAATAATTTTGATACAGTGTTTCAATTACCCCTTTACAAAAAGTGAAGAACTGAATGGAAATTTCAATTTGTTACGAAATTCGGACTGTCATGATAATATTCTGCAGTAATCCCATTATTTTCTATTTCTCCACTGCATCCTAGACAACATAACATTATTGGTATCCTGTAGAACCCGGCAGTTATCCCCTGCCATTCTTCTTTGATTAAATCACACAAATGATCTTGATTTTGATGATGTATCGCTGAGCTCTCTGTTCAACGATTTTCCTTACAATTACCAGTGGATTCAACTCGGGACTCTGAGGTAACCAGTCTATCAGAGAAACCTTTTCTCTTCAAGGGAGATCACACCTTCCCTAGCCAAATCGCACGGTCATTGTCTTGCATGAAAACGGTGGGTTAACTTGGACTACGGTGTAAATTCGGCACAGCCTGTTACTGAAGAAGCTGTTTATAAACTTCAGCATTAGTTTCACCATGTGTGCGGAAAACTGGGCCCACTCCCGCAGAAAAAATTATTCCTATATCATTACACGCCCCTCTGGAAACTTGACTTTCTCAGTAGTACACCACCGGTTTTCAGCAGTACATCAATTTTACCGTCAGAACCGAACACATATGAGGTCTTCTATTCTTCATTGACGCGTTGTGTATCCCGTTGTGTATCAGTCCAAAGAACACTCTATGTCATTAAATCGAGACAGGTATAAAGGTTTTTTTACAAGGAGGCTTGCCGGTTAGTCCCCGAGTATGCAACCTTACATTTTGAAACCTGTGAGAAACTATTTTCTTTAAATTAAGATAGTATCCTCTGTTTCGTGAATGAACTTGCGAGATTTTGACGATGCTTTTGTAAAATGGTCCATTTAAGCCAATATAACAAACGTGGAATTATCTTATGCAAAAATTTTTGATGATCTTCCAGTCTCCGGTTTCGCATCGAGTGATTTTTTTACCTGCTTATCACACGGTGAACACTTTTAGACCCACATACAATAGTAGTGATTCCTGGGATTGACTTCATCCCTCATAATTTACCGAAATTATTTCCTCTTCTGAAAGTGACAGAGTTTTAAATATTGAAGTCACCATTTTGCTTGATAATAGTTCCAACAATTTAAAAGTATCGTCTATAACTCCGAAAAAGTAAATTCCTGTTAGTGGGAAATTAATTCAGGGTAATTAAAATAATTTGGAATTTGTTCTTCCTCCCCATGGAATAAGTCACTAATTATCTTTCAAATTGAAATATTGCATCAAAATTATTGTGAGCTGTCTAACTATATATATAGTTTATATGTATATTGAGTTCGTCAAAATTTCACGAAAGTTTTCCCATAATTCATTTAATAACGTCCGAGTGATGAACTAAAACACGCCTCCCTTGTTTCCGTCCCGCACCTCATGGTCGCAACTGCGTGTCACAAAATGTCCGTTGTACTAGCTCTAAGTAATCCCGCACCTTATGGTCGCAACTGCGTGTCACAAAGTGTCCGTTGTACTAGCTCTAAGTAATCCCGCACCTCATGGTCGCAACTGCGTTTCACAAAATGTCCGTTGTACTAGCTCTAAGTAATCCCGCACCTCATGGTCGCAACTGCGTGTCACAAAATGTCCGTTGTACTAGCTCTAAGTAATCCCGCACCTCATGGTCGCAACTGCGTGTCACAAAGTGTCCGTTGTACTAGCTCTAAGTAATCCCGCACCTTATGGTCGCAACTGCGTGTCACAAAGTGTCCGTTGTACTAGCTCTACGTAATCCCGCACCTTATGGTCGCAACTGCGTGTCACAAAGTGTCCGTTGTACTAGCTCTAAGTAATCCCGCACCTCATGGTCGCAACTGCGTGTCACAAAGTGTCCGTTGTACTAGCTCTAAGTAATCCCGCACCTCATGGTCGCAACTGCGTGTCACAAAGTGTCCGTTGTACTAGCTCTAAGTAATCCCGCACCGTATGGTCGCAACTGCGTGTCAAAAAGTGTCCGTTGTACTAGCTCTAAGTAATCCCGCACCTTATGGTCGCAACTGCGTGTCACAAAGTGTCCGTTGTACTAGCTCTAAGTAATAACTCTACTGATGCATCACACACGGAAATGAGCTCGCCTGCTCTTAGCTCGCCTACTCAACTGACTGGGCGCGGCCACTGGGTACGTAGCGGCAGTTGGACACGAACCAGGCCGCCATCTTGGACTTGGAGCTCGTATCGAAACGCGGCTGCTGGTCTCCCAGAGGCGTCTTTAGCGGGTACACGGACCCGCGGCTGTTGGTGAGCGGCAAAGGGAATTTGAAATCTAGCGGATATATGGTAGGTGAAGCTAATGTTAGGTTTTGCATTAGTATCGTTTTGATGTTAATATTGCTTCAATTCAACCGTATTGAATGCATTTTGTCAAACTATTATTCATTTAACTGTTACGTGGCTCTGTATACACGCAAGCGAAAATATAGCATACAAAACTGAAATCCCTGATTTTCTCCTAGTGACTGATTAACCTAATTGAAATCAGTCTTTCCAAAGCCAGTTATTGTAATTTACAATTTTAATTCTTTATGACGTTTCCGTTGTTAATGAATGTTGAATACCCTAGTAGTGAAATCTATCATGGGGTTTGAGAAAATGTCAATTTTTCCATGCACTTTCTACAAATCCCACCCATGTTTATACGTTCGAAGTAACAATGTCTTCGAAACGTAATGTTCAAGGAAGTACCTAAGAAAGTACATTCATTCTACAAATGCAGTCTGCTGCCAATTTCAAATAACCACTTCACATTCAGGCAAATTTAACGAACTTGAATTCAGTGTAGAAACTTACAATTAAAGCTGATGTCTTCTCTTTCACATTTCTCAACAAAATTTTTCCGTGTAGCAAATTATTGAAATTAGAAGCATAAAATCTTTTCTGTCGTGAATTGATAAATCTACTGGTTGGAAAGGGTAGAAACTCAAAAGGAATTCATCTTCAAGAATAGGCCAAAAACTTTACAATTGAGATGAATGACCTCTTGAGCAGACCTCCTCACGTTTTAATGATGTCGGAGTCTCGCCTGTAACCCATGGTGTAGTCCACCAAGCCGTCCAAGATGTCAAATTTGTTCGGATGTCGAATTGGAGCTTCTCCTGATAGCATGACGATCTTGGCGTTTGGGTATCTGGAGCACGCAAGAATTTCCAAGTATGCACAACGAGTAACGTCCATTTTGAAGTTTGTGAAAGTGCTTTCGCGTCACAGTCATAGATACTTTTGCTCTATTCCAAAGCATAAGTTTAACGTAATCATTTCTCAACTATCTTTCTTCACAAAACATTCATTCTGCTCTTGGTTTGTAAAGTTTGTTGATAAATGAAAAGAGCACAATACTAACGTACCATCTTCATTACTGTTGACGACTGTAATTTCTTTTAGTTTTTATACGCTGTAAATACATGGGCGTTCAAAACTGACGGAACAAAAAAACGAATTTATTTGTTATAAGAAAAATCTAAACATTAATCGTTTCCGAGATGTTGAATCATAAAAGTTGTAGGTCCCTAGAAGAATTTCTTACTGGATGCATTAAGTTAAACCTGCAAATTATTGCAACACTTTTTAGTTCAATGATTGTCATCTGTCGGGCACGGACTGGGGACACGAGTAGGGCTCAATTCATAAAGCCACCGTGAAGAGTGACACAAATTATATTGACAGGATAGTTGGCGCTGCACGACTCATTGCAGATGATGTGCGATTGTTTTATCTTGCTCGGGAATCGCTTCCGTGCTGCCTCCAGTGCGGCATCAGTATTTTGAAGACTTATCGTAATTCTAATTCAATGATAAAGTTTATGTGACTAAATGAGTTTCCGTTACATTCGACTCTAGGAACTGCCCCACCATACTTGTGTAGACCCACACGCAAGTTTGTGATTCGATGTCTCAGAGACGATGAAAGTTTGAATTTCACATATTCATGGAAAAGTCATCGCAATGGGTTTTTACATTTACTATCAAAGTTCGTAAGATCAGTTTCGGAACATCCTAGAGGCATTTCTTCGTCCTTTCCGTAGGGTGTTGTACTATGTGATATTTTATGACGCATAGTTACCATTTTATGGTAGAAAAGAAATTTAAACAGTCGCAGTCATATGAATACCGTTATTCAGCTGCTATTTTCAATACTATTTTAAACGAAAGCTGTATACTCGTATTTCCACGATGTAAACACTCACTAAGATAGTTACGGGTAATGGAAGTCTACAGTTTACAATGCTGGAGGCCAATAGTTATTCGACTGCTGACTAAGAATTAAATTTTGGCGCAGAAGAGCATCAAATGAAGCTCACTGCCCCTGCTGCCCTCACCTCTGCCTCGAGGGTAGCCTCCACCGGGAGGGCGCGCGCAGCGTCCAGAAGGACTGGAGCACCACCGCGTCCACCTTCTCCCCTGCCACCAGCGAGCGGTTGCGGGTCATCTGGCAGGTGTTGACGGGGCATTTCGCATCTAAGAAAACTTTTTGCCCAAGGCTGTACTTCGGCTCTCTTTTCTGCGTAAATGAATGTACACTTTAAAAAAAAAAAATTTTTTCGACGGCATCTTCATTTGAAGCGCGATAAAAAAGTGGGTTATTTGGTCTACTCATCGTCCTGAATGACAGGAAAAATGGCGGAATATAAACTACCACCACTAAACATTTTATCGTCTTTGATGAAGTTTTTACCATAGCGCTGGGAATATGTTCGTCTATTGTGTATTTAATGAAGAAGTGCCTTGCATTGGAATGTGTTCAGAGAGCATTCGGTTACCAAGGACCGTGCTCTTGGTTCTTACATTAGGGCGGGCCACAAGGCTCCCCTGCCTTCCCCAGTAAACAGCCCTTACATTAGGGCGGGCCTCAAGACTCCCCTGCCTTCCCCTGTAAGCAACCCTTACATTAGGGTGGGCCTCAAGGCTCCCTTGCCTTCCCCTGTAAACAGCCGTTGCATTAGGGTGGGCCTCAAGGCTCCCCTGCCTTCTCCAGTAAACAGCCCTTACATTAGGGCGGGCCTCAAGGCTCCCCTGCCTTCCCCTGTAAGCAGCCCTTACATTAGGGCGGCCTCAAGGCTCCCCTGCTTTCCCCTGTAAACAGCCCTTGCATTAGGGTGGGCAATTCTGGCTTCTCAAGTTTCCTTTGTTTGCTGACACTCTGAATATCATTTGTGACTTATCATGAAGAATATTGGGTTTCAAGCACAGATCAATTAAGTTCATTAGGATTCTCGCGACCACCTGTGGAAAAAATAAAGCTTCGACAACCATAGCTGATTTTTTAATCTAAGATGTGAAACGAGAATATTTCGATTAGTATATTATTCTGAAGCATGCATAATCTTCTTCAGCTTGGAATTTGCTGTGAAAATGAAGAAAATAATTCATACTTTTTTATCGTACATGAGAATGATGTTATCCAGCAAAAGTACCAAAAAAATTTGCGGAATATGATCAAAGACCTAGAAATTAAAAAGCCACATATTGAACACAAACTTTCAGTGTTCTCAACGCGTTTTAATTTCTGTTTTTATCGAATATCTTTAACTTTTTAACTTCGTTATTTACGTTATTGTTCAATGAGAACTTATCAAAATTCAAAGCTACTCGCCACTCTGACGGCAGAAACAACTCACCTCAATCCAGAACAAAATGTTCTTTATTCGCCCCTGAATGCGCGGCAGCCGCCTCGTCTGCGAGACCTCTGCCAGGAGCCTGGCGTTCAGGAGGTCGAAGTCGAGTGAAGCTTTCGCGACATCCTGGACTCTGAAGAGCACGGTATTCTTACAGAAAACTTTACAAATTTCGTTATAGTTCACGTCGTTATGGGAACCATTTTATTACTAGATTCCACAATATTCGAGCCAATGTGCTCGCACGATGGTATTGTTACGAAGACGGCTTCAGTCAACCAATTGAAGTAGAAAGATGGAGGAGGAAAAATTAAGTCTCTCACCTTAGTTGTAAAGAGCAGGATTCTGCAATTGTCTGCGATGCATTCAGCTTCCTCGCGTGTTGTTTGCAGCGCACACTTTTGTTCCAAAAATTATTTCTCCTCACGGCAACATCATCAGATATATTGCGAGTAGGCTTCTCTAGCAAGAATTGCACTCTGGAAACACTTCTTCCTTTGAAGTCGTTTAATGGAGCTTCAAATTTGATTTCTTCAGTCCCAATTGCTTCAGATATGTTGAGTCCGCCGGGCGCGGTGTTGCAGCAGCTCTGCAGCGCAGGCCCTCGGCCGCCGCCCTGGCGCAGCAGCAGCAGCGCAGTCGTGACCAGGGCAGACACCAGCACCACACGCGGCTGCAACACACCCGCAACTCACCACACAGCACCACACGCGGCTGCAACACACCCTCAATTCATCCCACAGCACCACACGCTGCTCCCACACACCCTCAACTCACCACACAGCACCACACGCGGCTCCCACACATCCTCAACTCACCACACAGCACCACAAGGGGCTGCCACACACCCTCAACTCATCACACAGNGCGGCTGCAACACACCCTCAACTCATCACACAGCACCACACGCGGCTGCCCCACACCCTCAACTCACCACACAGCACCACACGCGGCTGCCACACACCCTCAACTCACCACACAGCACCACACGCGGCTCCCACACACCCTCAACTCACCACATCACCGACGTTATTCCCACAAATGATGCTAGAATACTCCCGGAAATGTCGCAATACTACATTCACTTCAAGCGCTATTTGGGCATAATATTTACACTGTTCACACTATAAAAACAGGGTACATACGCTGAGTGTACTAGTTAGATATAGTGTATGATACAAAATACGGTATAGAGCAAAGGTTTCAGAAATATCCGGCAGGAAAGTGAAAGTTTTCGAGCGTGTAAATAGTTGCCATTCCTAAAAAGTCCTAAATGCAAAAGACACCGTCTCTGTCAACCCTATATATATATAGTTATAAAATAAAAAAAATCAATTGAATGTAGTATAGGCACATATATGTGTAAAGATAAAAGTCCGTTTTATAATTATTTGTATTCATAAAAGTGATGCGGATTCACCAGTTTACTATCACCTCAGAATTGGAGGCCGGGTAAAAGAATTTGTTCAAAATATTTTAATCATGATTGGGGTAATATATTTGGCTAAAAAATTAATATTCAAAAAAAATTCTAATACTAACCGTTTGTAGAATGACGAAATAGTTCAGAGTGCGTGATGAACAAATGCAGTCGATCTTCAGTGTAATGTAGGTCACGACCTGCTCGATTTTGTGAAGTTTGAACCCCATTATAGATGATAAATTATTTCACGCTGCAATGAACGACGATTGCCCTAACACAAACTTCACCTGAACATTAGCTAGCGGAGTTCAACGAGAGAGTATGTTGTCGACATGCATTTCTGCGTTCTTTTCGCACGCGTGTGAGAGCGCTGGCCTGCCCGTGCTTCTAAAAGGAGGTGAAAAAACTTCTTACTTAATTCCCTACCGACTATTTCAACCAGATTACAACGCATCATTAGGGAAGCATTATTTCGTAGCCCGAAGACTACCTGATATTAAAGTTTTGTTCACACTCCCTTCACAACCCGATGACTAACCTGGAAGTGGGGCCCATGGTTAGAAAGTAAGTTGTTTATTAAAAACTCAACGGGTCCTCGCTTCCAGCAATTAATTTCTCATTTTAAACTATATGAACCAAACCAATGCGGATGATGAATTGTGCACTTACGCTGTTACGTTCGCTCTTTCAAATAACCAAATTTGTGCACGTTTAGATGTTCAGCGCCTTGGCCGGGACTCACCTTAATCGACTCCCAGAACGTCGCAGCGGACGCAGCAACTTCCACATTTTCGAAGAGTGTTCGCGTCATTGCCTCAAGTTTATTGAGTTTAAATGCACCTGCAGATTGTTATCGGGCATCATACGTGTACCTGATGTAGAAATTGCGCCATTTACAGAAAAGAACACCTTACTACTTCAAAATCTTAAGTGTGCATTACTTTACTTAGAGTTCTGCACAGTATTCACCCAACACAGGTACTAAGTACGCTCAAATGCAGAAGCTAAATAAGATAGAATTTTTTATTAGGAACTGGAAATTATTCATCACAAGTTTTCTTTTGTAGTACATGTGTTGTAACATCAAGTCTTTCTGAATATTTAGAAACTTATACATTGAACTATCTGCATAAACCATCTGCGTAAACTATCTTGGCACTCTCACAGCACAACTGCCAGCATCTCACGTACACACCCTGACACTCTCACAGCACAACTGCCAGCGTCTCATGTACACACCCTGACACTCTCACAGCACAACTGCCAGCATCCCATGTACACAC
>JACJUY010006981.1:17295-47134 GCA_014220935.1 Platorchestia sp. MABIK
TGTGAGGGCCCGAGCTAAAGGTTAGGTAGGCTTTCTTTTTGTTGAAATAGAATAGGATTTTGTTTTGTTACGGACCACCCTTGTTTCGGTTCACTTCTGTCTTGTTTTTCAGCACCTACTACTTCCTTCTTCAATTTTGATCTAGTTTCATAATCTTCTTTCCCAACTTTCTGTTTCTATGCCCTTTCTGCGTAGATTCCGCGTTTCCTTAACTCCATACTAAATGGTGCCTTCCTCCTTCCTCTCTTTGGATCGCATTTGTTGCTGCGGGTAGGGAGGCTAAAACTAACGACTACACTAAACTTTAGCTCAATTGTTCGAGAATCGTGCATGGGTCCCTCTGGTTGTAGATTTCCTAATTTTTTTTATTGGATTTCATGTTCAGAAGGATTGAAAAATGATTCATTTTTACTTTTTCCAGTTCCTTCGACCCCAAATGTGTGCCGTCATGTCAAGAAGAAGATTTTGAATGGTCATTTTTCAGAGCTGTGAAATAAAAGGATCACAAAATACTTAAGTGAGATAAGTTTTTAATGTCTATTCATATACAAAAACTTTTGCGATTACCTACATACTTAGATGATAGTTCACTAATTTTTTATTTAGTTCACTAATTATTTATTGCTTCTTGTGAAAGTTTTTTATTTTTTTTTAAATACGAGAAAATTCTGATGAGTAGCGGAAACTTAGTTTTCAAATCTCATTTTGTGTTCTCCCAACCTTCTATTTCTTGTAGGTAACGCTCATTGCTGCCACAGTAGAGGTTTTTTGACGGGGATGAGTATGGTGATGAAAGCCTTTAAGTCATATTTTTTAAAGAATAGTAGTGTTAGAAGCTCCCCCGAATCGAGCAGAATTACTGTCGCGGTATCCAAAATTGCAGAGTTAAATTCACTCGGTCGGCGAGACATTTGGTCCCAACTTGGAGTCGCGCGTCATTTCCCACACTTTCTCCCAGATTTATTGCATTCTCTTATTCGAGCAGCTTGTCGCTTCGCAGTTCTCAACGTGACCAAAAAATAAGCGACCCGTCGCATCTAAACGCGATTGCGAGAAACATCGCATGAAATCTTTTAATTCAATTTTTATTTGGCCATGGAATCGAAGCGTAATTTTTCAGATGAGTCTTGGGAACAAAAAGCGTGCTCATGATTTCCTCGCAAATACTGCATTTTGGAATCATTTGAGGTTGATTTTCGTCCCTACACTGGCAAATAATGATCAGTAAAACTGAACAAAATGAAGTTGATCGAATAAGACTTAGATATCATGTGATGCTGCAGTTATTCATTCCTACGTTTGTGCCAGTCAGTCGTAGCGCTGACGACCTCTACACGCATGCCACCGGTCAGTTGTGCCGCGCCGCCGAGACGGCTCAGGTAGACAACTACTGTATCTATGGGAATTAGCGCTCCCAGGTTGGAGGATTTGAGGTCCCAAGCTGAGAGTTATGTTAGCCTTCTTTTAGCTGAAATAGAACAGTTTTTTGTTACGGACCATCTATTTTCGGTTAACTGCTGTCCTGTTTTACAGCACTTACTACTTTCTCCGTCGACCAGAATTGTGATTCATAAACAATTTCTTAAAATGCTGTTTTGAATCGAAGGGATCTTGTGCTAGAACACTCACTGTGCATAGATTCCCCGTTCTCTTTACTCCGTACTAACTGGCGCCTTCCTTCCTCCCTAGTTTAGAACGCTTTTGTTGTGGTTAGAAAGGCTTAGACTAACTTGTCTAATCTCATCTAATCGTGTCGCTGTACAGAATTTCTAGCCGTTTGTGCAGTAATGTAGCCTTTCCGTACTGCCGGTCGTAGCATTGTTCTGTTTTAACAGACATCGTGGCTATTTTTACTATTTGATATTTTCAGTGAATTTCTTAAGCGTTGATGCTGACATCTGAATGAACCGGTCTATTCTTTACGCTTGTTGGTACTCAGTATAGAGTGAGTTTCAAATTTTTCAATTGACCTTCAGACTCATTTTTTAACCTTTCATTGTTCTTTCCTAATATTTCTTTGCCATGGATTTCACTTGAAATGTTGCCTAGCGCCTGCTGTGTGCAAGAATTTTTGGAACAATAACCCAAACTGTAGTTTTCCTGAAAGCCTAATTCACTTGACTTCGGTCGAAGTCCTGTAACAATTACGCACAGCTTCATAGCGTACAGAAGCGCCCGAACGTTCATTTATTTATTCTGAGTATATGCTGCAGTTCAAATGTATAAAAACAAGCAGCTTAATTTTTTTTCCGTTCCAAAAATTGTCTCAGTTGTGTTCCATATTTAAAGCTTTAATACGCTCTCATATTAATCATATTTAATAGGACAACATTTCGGAGTCCAGCTCCATCATTAGCTCAAAAAGTGCAAATCATCATGTCTCGGAAATAAAAGATCACAAAACTGCTAATGACGGTCGTTAAAAGATATCACGAGAACAAAATATGTCAAAGAAAACCAAAGTTTAAAAGATTGCCATATATTTACTACTCCCTACCGTCGGAAATAGTTGGTCCACATCAATGTTGAAGTTGTCGGAAATATTTGCTCCAAAACGACCGTTACCGTTTTTAGAAATTAGGATACTTGTAAAGCCACTGGTTGTAACGGAAAGACAAACTTTATTCTTTAATTCAGTACATGAAATTGATAATATATGAACATCAATGAATAATATTTTTATTAAGATAAATAACAAAGTACAAACTCTACATATTAATTAAACATTTGATATTGATAATCTATCAACAGAAGAAACATATTTGCTACAATATTACCTCAATACTTGTTAATTTATTCTTTAATTTTCTGGGATCTGAATTGAATTTGGAAGAATTCCTTTTCTTTCTTGTTCCTTTTCTGCTCTCAACAGATGCTCCATTGACTGCTGCAAAGTAAGGAAAATGTTGTTCAATGTTTATCTCTGTAATTCCTCGAAGTTTACTGTCACTGCATCAATTAATTTATTAACGTTACGTGTGGTTTTTTGATATTGAAAGGGTGGGATTGAATTAAAATAGCCGAGGGGCGTCTGTAAATCTCTCCAGAAACGCCTGCAGTACTGCTATTCTCTCAGAATCTGTCTAATCTTTTGTCTTTCGGTTTTATCAGCACTTTTTATAAGTATCATTTTTCTCATATCCTGGGGGTAATTGAAGATCTTTTAAATATTATCTGAAAAGGAAAAAGACAAAATTATGTTAACTTTTACCCTATAATTAATGAAAGTTTAAAATTTAGGCTCAACACACTGCACGATCGTCTTTTGTACTCAACCCAGAAGTTCGTTGAAAAACACTAAAACACGGAGAGTTATCTCCTTGTGTAGCAAATATTTCCGACCTCGGGGAGTATTTGCAACAGGTATAAACTGCCAGTATTGTTAAGGGCAAGTTTTTGTTTAAAAATATAAATAAAGACTCTCAAATCCCAAGGTCATAGAGGGTTGAAGGAGAGTCTAAGATTTTGAAGTCGGTAGAGACATAGGTACGTTGCATTTTTTGTTAATATAAAATATATTATTTCATTATATGTATATATATATATAAATAATCTCTATCACATCATACCTCGTATAAATGGTCAATTCACCACCATATCTGAACTCCACATTTCTAATCACGGTAGATCATCTGATGTACAAACATCTGATCAACCGATGCACAAACATTGTTTGAAATTTTGATTTAGTGCGGAATTGAAAAATCGGTATTTAACTTACTCACACGGATTTTTCTCGCTGTAATTTCATTAACAGTAAAGGGAAGTCATGCCAAATCTGAATACTGGTAATGTGAGTAAAATTCGTGAAAGTTATAAAAAAATTCCAAATACGTGCCTTGAATTGATGCGACCCCCTGGCTATCTCAGACGGGCCAACCGAAGGATTGCAGCGCCTGCCTTGATTATTTTTTACTGTTTTCCTCCGCAAGAATCACCTCACCCCTCTTGGAAACCGTGGTGTGTCCCTTCCATTGCACACTGCACACAAGGCGTCTCCCATCATGGCTCGTGGCAAAAAGTTCGGTGTTGCAGTCGATACGAAGAGCAGATCTTTCAACACCCGTTAATTAAACGCTCTATTGAAGATTGCGTCCGTTATGAGGAGCAGGATGAGCATTATGCGCACGCGTTTGTGCCATATCTTGTGAAACTCGTATCCCAACCTCACGTTAAGTGCGCTTATGTCATGAACGTTCATTCTGTGTATTAATTATTTTCTCCTGTTGAAAACCATGGTAATAAAAACTGATGTAAAAGCTAACCGATGGCTGGATGGATAAATGGGTTGGTGTGTGAAGAGTGACTGAAGAAGCGTGTTGAGCGCAAAGATGTACTCCTAAGACCCAACTTAATGGAGAAATCTCATGGGTTGGACAAGCAGTGACGTAGCCATAATGAGCCTCATTGTCATTTTTGCGTCACGAGTCCGTACGTTAGAATGGTCCCTTAGCATGTCGCTGCCTGCTAAGTGCTAAATGAAGCCCCTTGGACATGCGTTATTAGTGCATATTGTTGCTCCCACGTGAGTGAGCCAAAATATCCGAGGCTGGGTTAATCCGACCAACCTTTCTTACTGAACATGTGCCTGGCGCAGCATGCCTCTTTGGTTAAGTTGGTTGAAGCAATAATATTGAAGTACAGGAATAGGCGACTTGTACTTTCATAAAATTGGGACTCTAATTGAGGCGTAACATTCATGAGAAATTCTCAGTAATTACTTAAAATTTCGAACTTATAATCGTCCTCTTGCAAGTTATTCTCAATAATTTCATCACATTTATTAAATTCATTTACTTTATAGTGGAATTGAGTACGCTTGCGAGTGCTGGAAATCATTTGCGCAAAGAATCGCCTATCTCGTCCGAGGCAAAAAAAATGCCTGTTATGTTTGCATTTATCAGAATAAGAAATGAATCGATGCTTGAGGTTCAATGGAGCCTTGCACTAACTTTGTAATAACCTTTTTCAAGACCGAACAAAAATTTGTATTTCAGAAAACGCCCGTTCAAAGAGAAGCCGAGTAAATCTCAATTTGACACTGACGGAACAAAGTTTCAGAAAACAAAATAGTTTGAACGATTTCTGACCTCCCATACACCTCTCGGTTGAATTGAGCAGCTGCGTCGCCTTGACGATCGCTATGTAACTTTTGCAAGAAGACTTGGGAGACGGGCTTACGGCACCGCGCTGCAGGGTGACCCGGAGTAGAGTGGACTGGTGTCATCGCTATGTTCTTCACGTGGATCTTTGCAGACAATGTGCTATATTATCACGTTGACGTTATCGAGTGTCTTGCGTTCATTTCAAAGAACGTTAACGAGCTGCATACTTGGGCAATAATGCAAGTCCCGTCTTTACCTTGAATAGAGGAAGCTTTTTTGTGTCTATTGTTACAGGATGCTGAGAGTTTCCTTTGAAATCAAGTTTTTGCTTCGATAAATGATTCCGCTCACGGCTGCTCATTTATAAAGGCCACTTCAAACTTCAGCTGAATTTGCTAGTTACTTTAATCGTTATTGGTTTTGCTCAAATTAAAAAAAATATATATATATTTTTACCGTTGTAGTGTACCTTGCAGTGTCAAAGAGCGACTTAGTGTTTTTACGATCAGATGCAGTAATTGTTCGTGGGAGATGAAATAAACAAAGATGACTTCTACTTCAAATAACGAAGAATTCTGGAAAAGTTTAGAAGCTGGTGAGGCATAAGCTTTTTAAATGCAAGTGGAAATTTTCGGACTTATTTCAGTTGTTGAAAGGCCATTGATCTCATTAAATCGCGTCCTTCGCCAGAGCCAAAAAGTCAGAACGTAATTTCATACTTGAAACGTTTTGCTGTCGCTGGCGCCTTGAGCATCACCACTCCCTCATGGCAGTTACTGAACTAGCAATTCTTGCCGTGACCAGAAAAGCAATACCTTCACTACTGTAATTAACTGCAGCTTGCGATATCGTACGGTGGAGGTAGCCCTAGAAAATATATTCCGTATCATCGGGTGCTGGAAAAAATATAGCGATTTGATTCGTTGGTTTGTACAGAAATCATAAGCTAGAGTCTGGTTTGCAGTAACACCAACTTATTGCCACAGTAGTTGTTGAGGTCGGAACCGTTGATGTTGAAATAGGTATTGCGTTGTAACACCAGCCACACTCTAGCAGCAGTGGCAGCTCAAAGCGGTCGTTGTCACAATGTTCGTAACAGGAGCAGTTGTGGCGGTGGGAGTCGCGGCGGTGGGAGTCGCGGCGGTGGGAGTCGCGGCGTTAGTACTAACCCTAACAACAGCCGTAGTGGCAGCCGTGACTGCGGCGTTAGTAACAACCCTAACAACAGCCGTAGTGGCAGCCGTGACTGCGGCGTTAGTAACAACCCTAACAACAGCCGTAGTGACAGCCGTGGCTGCGGCGTGAGTAACAACCCTAACAGCCGTAGTGACAGCCGTGACTGCGGCGTTAGTAACAACCCTAACAACAGCCGTAGTGGCAGCCGTGACAGCAGGCGGTGTGCCGGCAGCAGCGCATGAGTCAGGCGCAGCAGCGCGTGACAGGAGAGCGCCACACAGCAGCAGGTCTGCCTGCGTCGCACGCTCGTGTCCCGTGCAGGAGCTGTGCACAGCGGCCTCGTACAGGCCTCGTGAATATAGGATAAACCATGGCATCGAGGGTGAAACGTCTACTGTTGTCGAAATGCTGAAAAAATTAAGGTGGACGGGATTCTTTACCCGATGTCAATTGGGATTAACATATTTTTGTATTGTAGAACATAGTTCATTTATAACTTGCTGATCATTGAGGTTTAAGTTTCTGATAACTTTAGAAATCTGATGAACGTAGTAACTCCCCTCAGGGGGATACAACTATTGCATCTATGGGAATTAGCGCTTCCAGGGGGATTATGCGAGGGTCCGAGGTAAAGGTTAGGTAGGCTTTCTTTTTTTTTAAATAACATAGGTTTTTGTTTTGTTACGGACCGTCTTTTTTCGGTGCACTGCTGTCCTGTTTTTCAGCACCTTCTACTTTCTTCTTCAACTTCGATCTTGTTTCATGAACTTCTTTCTAATCTTTCTGTTTCTTTGCCCTTTCTGCATAGATTCCGCGTTCCCTTAACTCCATACTAAATGGTGCCTTCTTCCTTCCTCTCTTTGGATCTCATATGTTGAGGATAGGGAGGCTTAAACTTACTAATAATCTAATCTAATCGAACGTAGTAACTACTACCATTAAGAGATTTGAAAGACTGGACCGTTCTTCAATGTGTGTGAAACCATGAATTGGGTGGTGCTCTGGACCATTTGAAGCGTAAATTTCGATATCTACCATGAGAATATACTTGTTTCATTTGGAATATTCCATTCCTGTCACTTTGAAGTTGTATCGCATTATTTTAATACGTGTCTGGTGAGCCCAAGCTCAAAACCAAGAGAGAGAAATGCGGATTTTGTGTCGACTCAATGAGATAAATTGCGCGTTAGGCGTCGAGCACAGACGGCTTCGCCCGGGACGCTTAATGCATTCTGCTTTTAACGTTTTTTTAAGGTCCATTACCATTTTCATTGAACAGAGTGGGTGTCAAAAATACGGGTTTCGTCTGAACTAGGCTACTTTTAAACGTATCAAAATGCTCGAACTCAAGTTTTTTAAGGGTGATGCGAAAAACTGATATTATCCACGTACGCATAAAGGGATAGCAACAATTTTTAATCTTGACTCCCACAGTTCGAAATGCAAGTGCAGACATAAATTATTTTTTATTAAACAAATGTTTTTCAAACAATGAATTAGTTTATTTGCCCCTTACAGGGCGTAGGATAGGCAATGGGCGTAGTTAAGTTGGGTTTGTGTCCTGCGTTATGGAGATGGCATCTGAGAAGAAATATTGTTAGGTGGTTACCTCAACTATATTTAAACTTCTGATACTCATATCTTTTGTGCCCTCATTGTTTCTTTCGGTTTTCATGCGTTCTTTGCTACATCTTTGTCATTTCCTCTACTTCCTTCTAACCTGCTGTATCTATGTGGAGGGTCTCTTGTGCTGGAACACATTCTGTCAAAACTACTCGGGCGACTTTTTCGAAGCTCTTTTTCAACAGTTGTGTTGTCTTTGTCGAGTGCAGCAAACTACGATGAACATTCTTTCAAGCCTTTGCAGCCTGCATTTTGAGGAATGAGTTAGAACTGAGGTAAATTTTTATGGTATTCTCGTAGTGCGTATTAGAGATTCTGGACTCGTGGGATGTAAAATAAGTTATGGCCCTAAAATTTATTATTGCTAAAACTCAGTCAAATAATCCTAAAAAATTTGACGGTGCTGAATCTGGCACATTTCGTAAAATCTGACTTGGGAAAGGTCCAGCTACTACCATGGGCAGTAATTAATCTTCAGATTGGTAATTTCAGAGATTGCCAACAACATTTGAATCATTTTGGAGCATCGTATTATTAGAGTATTTCAACAGTGCTCTTCTGGTCGTAGCGGGAGAGACGGACTGGTCATGGAGCTTTATTTCTTTAATATCACGATCTACACTGTTACTTCTTAAATGTGGCGGTTTGTAGTTTGATCAGCGTGTGAAGAACTCAAGACTTTCGAAGAGCTCAGTTGTATCTGATTTCCGTACTCTGGACATTTCACTATACCCGCGTTCTGGCTGGAGGAGACATCCCAGGTGTCGAATGACTTCACCGTGAACGCAAATGTTTTCCCGTTGGATGATATGGGAAGACAGAGGAGAGAGCCGCACACTGACTGCGCACTGGTGAGTAGATGCCTGATCATGCTGGGGTAATCAGTTGAGCCATTACAGATCGGAGCCTAATTCGGTACTCGGGGTCATAAGGGAATGGACCCGAAGAACAAATAACTCGCTTTGATTTTAAGGGTCGCAATTTCGTATTGTAGCTTAGTAAAAAATCGAAGAGATCTGATTCAGTACACCAGTATTGCTGGTTTTTTTTCAGTGTTTTCTTCTTTTTATTGTTCTGCTCACATCTGCTCCCAAACGCACGTGGCAAGCACAACCCTAGGGCAGGAAGGCGTCAGGTGTTGTGTAACAAAACTTGACTGATTTTCCTCTTCTCTATACCCTATCTTTCGCCTGCCTCTGATTAGCTATTATGCGAACATAATTTGTGGTTCAATACACTGAGATCGACTCTTTGAAAAAATTCGCTTCACGATAAACTTTTGGGATATTCTTCATAATTTCTAATTGTGGAAACAAGTGGAGTGTAATATTCTTGAAATGTCTAAGTTTTGGTGTAACTGGATTCACCAAACCAAAACGTGCACTAAAAACTTCGATGTGTTGAAAATTGTTTGTTGTCGTGAGTCGATTTGGTTTTTCTTTACTTCCACTTTGTGGAATAATAATGTCGAGGCCAAACTATGCTGACTACTGTACATCGGAAAAGTGAAGTTCACTTGTCACACTCCTAAGAACTGTAAGGCTGGTGCTGGTAGATCCCGAGTTTGGTGCTGCCTCGACAAGCTAGACGCAGTGGGATCGCCTGACCCTGCGCGGATGTTTCTATGACCGCAGGCTGCAGTTGCGCCACCTCCGTTTTATCCGCTGCGTGACTCAGGACTCGGCTTCAAGAGGAGGGGGAAATGACTCAAAAAAAGCCTTTGAATATCCTCTTGGCGTTCTTCATAGTTTCTTAGAAGAATTGTGCTTCCTCTGTGGTTGCCTCCATTACGCACAATTCTTGGGATTCTTCAGACATCGCTGATTCACCTATGGTCCATTAACGTAAATTACAGGCTCGGGTGCTCTGCAGTGATGAGATTCGCAGTGGTGTGACCTTCGTTCTAGCACAACGAACTTTAAGAGTTTGACTGACTGAGTCCTAGGCATTCATGCCCTTTCCATTCCTTTTTATCTTCCAACTCTCTAACCCATTCTAGAGTTGAAGTCCAAAACCTTTCTCTCTGCTGGTGCCCGGCCCAACTTGCAGCAGCTACAGAGCGAGTTGTCGTGGCCTACTCTGTATACTCCTACCTTCTCACCTGCATTGGCTATGTGTAGACTACTTCTTACCTGTTCACCTTTTCTTTATGAGGCATAACCTTCGTTAAAATACCAAGTACAAGTTGATGGACCTCTAATTCCTATTTTTCATGGTGTATAAAAATGTGTTAGCTGATTCGGGTTGCTCAACGAAAACACCCAATTATGTCAGAGACGTTCACGTATCAAGCGAATGTATCGAAATATTCTTCGTGTAATATTTATCTGAGACGTAGTAGGTTTGTGTTGTAATTCACGATGTCATGTTGAAAGAAAATTTTCTCCTATAATTTGCTGAAGGACTGCAGTAAATGCTTCAGATGTGGTTTGTCTATGTGGGTGGATTGATATAACATGATATAACACTCTCTCGATGCTACATCTTCACATTATACCATAACGCCCTCAACTACGCGTGTGTGCCTTGCTTGCGCCGAGAATAGCTTCTAGTAATAATGCGAAAAGGGCCGTTTTCAGATCTTCTGATGTCTGCTTTGGAAATTTTACGCATGGATAGTGAATTCAATGTTTAAAACATTTTAGATGTTGATGTTCGTCTCCAAATTTTTGACATCATTTTTAAAATGTTGGTACTCTGGAGAATGGGCTGACTAAATCTATTCATCAGTTAATTTTAAACTCCAACAAAGCCACAATAAAATTTTTTAGCATTAGGGTCACTTTCGTTTTTCAATTCAAGCGAAATGATTTCTCCAAAAGCACAATTTTCATAACGCATCCATCCATAAAGCGCATCCTAATAAGAGCTTCCTCAAGTCATTGTGATTCAAAAGCGTTCTATTAGCTAGCATTTTTGAAGCACTTTCGTTGACTTTAGCTCAGGCTTTTTAAACGTTCATTGGTAGAGTCGGCCGTAATGCCAATGCTTGTTAAACTTTTTTAAGATCGTAATATATTGCAGTCGAAATGAGATAATTGCGAACGAAGGTCACTGGAAGATCTAATTGTGTCTTGGTTTCATTTGAAATATCACCAGAGAAGCATAGTCTATATAGAGTTCGTTTGATGCAAGCCACCTCGATACCTTGACCTGCGGTTCCAATGAAAACCTATCATTAAGCAATCATCGTCGTAGCGCATGAAATAAAGCGTGTAATTGCACCGTGTAAAACATGATGACTTAGAACCTTTGTTGTATTCGTCTTAGCGAGAGGTGAGCTTTCCCTTTTTTATTAACTTCTAATTTACCGTTGTTTATATCTAGTTTAGAAGGCTAATTCATTTTACAAGTTTTGAACGATGCAGGTTTACAATTTTTACGTTTCCAAAGAAATCTTTCACCATATTTGTTAAATTATTTTCTGCTTACTTTTTTTGTGTTCATCGAACTAGTCATGAGCGTGTTTCGAAAACAGGTATCATAAATTCTGTATAAATTTTCCAACAGAAATTTGTTTCCTACTTGGTGATTTTGCTCACACTCGATGATTATTACGTAGTAATTTTATATCAAATCCTCTCACTAAACGCAAGCTTTGCACGCTAGCACGAATTTCTATCTGTCTGTTTCCCCACTTTCGACTGCACTGCATGTAATTAATTCAGGGGTAAAAGTGAATACTGATGACAAAAACTGGAACTGCATCGCCTTGCAGCGCAACGCAGGAGGTCTGCTGTTGTGAGTGAGGAGTTACTCTGGAAGCTATCGTAATTAATTCTCGCGACGTGCTTGGGAGATGAAATTTTAAATTTTTTAACAGAATGCGCCTTTAATTCCGAAGTATAGTAGAATTTTTTATGTCTAATGCTTCAAGTTCCGTCTTTTTGATGGAGTAATGTTGAGCTCATGTGGGGTATTTCTTGAAATTTTTTGTTCCTTTGTTTTTTCATTCAGACCTCTTCGTCAACATGGCGGTGGCATTTTGATAGAAATTGTTTTATACTCGATTTGGCAGTTGACCGTCTTGAGTTTGAAAGTTTCACGTTGAAAGTTGCATATGAAAGTTGTTTGAAAGGTCCACGAACATTGAATTTTTAATACTACGTTAGAATGCTCCTCGATAAGGTTGTAAGGCACTCAAACCAACATTGGTCACCCTCATGTTGCGTATATTGTAAAAATTTATTATTATTTTAGTCTGTCTCCAAAGCGGAAACAATTCTACGTACTTGAAATCATAACCGGTACTCGATTTATGCAAATTTTGCATCGTACTTGTTTCAAAATTTAGCAAACTTGCCCATAAAGAAAGTATCATCGAGTGTACAGAAAGCTGACATGGTGAATAAGAAAGCTGCATTCGGGCCCCAGCTTTCCCGTTGCACCACAGTATTGCAGGCGTTTTTGGTGGCGCTCTGTAGCATTGATTCGATTGTTTTTGTGTGTTCATCCTGCTTCCGGGTATTGTTCCGGGGCGGTTTTATTCAGCGGCATTATGTTTTTTCTCGGCTGAGAGCGCGACAATTCGGTGGTAACGCCCACGCTTACAGCGTTCACGCCACGACCCAACATGGGGACGACACCCATGAGTCGGGCTCGACATCGGTGTTGAGTGTGGCTAGTGGCCGACTACGCGAGCATCAAAAGCATGGCATGAGGTGCGGATTTGCGAGTGTATGGCGCGGGTGATACCTTAGCGTTGAAGTCGTGTGAGGAGCGTACAGGCGTTGGTTGATAATCTAAAAAGGCAAAACTGAGTTTGCCCGTTAAGATAATCTGTAGTAAAGCAGGTGTGTTTACCTTCAATGATTAATACACCGATCAAAATAATAGCAATTCGGAGTGCAGAGAAAAGGAATGTGCCTCGTTTTTGCAGACATTTATGGGCAATTATCGCGTTTATAGCAAATGGAGGTAAAAATTCATTCGCATAGAGAACACACTGTAGAAACATAAACCAGAAACATTTTCATACTTTTTAATTTTTTTACTGAGGTTTTATTATTCTTTCCGATGTTGCCATTATTCTTGCACAATTAAATGTTGGCTTGAGGGCTCGGTCATCATGAGCAGTATAATATTTTCCATCATTATTTCTGGTTCATGGATGCGGCTAAGTTTGCTACAGTGCTAAAAGAGAGCTGTGCTCTACAACTGAAGTTACTGATAGTTCGGAAGTGTTGGGATAGCCTCCAAAGTCAGTAGACTTTCTTCCGGTTCTCAACTTGATATGTCAAGATCTCTTTTGATGTTTTGTGTCAGGTTCTATGAAGATAATCGGCTTTGAGGCTAATAGTTATTGTTAAGTTACCTCAGCTTCAAAGCTCCCGAGCTGGAAGTTAGGTAAGGTTTTATTTTGTTGGAGTAGAATAATTTTTCTTGTTTTGTAACGGGATTATTTTTTTCGATTCACTTCTGTCGTGTTTTTCAGCACCAACTATTTTCTTCTTCAACCATGTATTATCCTGTATTATATATTATTGAAAATATTATTATACTTTCTCAACCCACTGTTTCTATGCGTAGGGAGTCTTTTGTGGGAACACACCTTGTGCATTTATTTCGTGTTCCCTGAAGCCCTATTAAATGGTGCTCCTTTCTTTTTTTTAGGACACCTTTGTTTTGGAGAGGGAAACTTAAACTAACTCATCTAATTTACTTAATCTAATCTTCGTTTAATTGTACTAAGCATGTGAACATTTTAATCGTTATTGAAGTATGGAATAAGTGCTTGCTCAGAGCACTTATGAAATAAAGCTAATGACACGAGAATGATTTTAGTTCCGCAATATTAGGGTTGTTTGCTTAAATTATACCTTGAAAGCTAAAGGAATGCTGATATTTTTCTTGAAATGAATGACAGTATAGCAAATCAATATGTGAAACAAATTTAATGGAAACTCTATCAATTCTTGAACGTAGTCGCTCATGTTTACTGAAAGATAACTATCGCTCCGGCACTAAAACATTTAGTTGAGAGCAATCTGCGACGTGTTCGATTCTCATGAGCAGCTGTAATTACGAGTAATTATAACTGGAATCAGGCTTGCTGAAACAGAAGTACATTACGGAGAACGATGCGTGTACTTCTCTGACAAAAGGAGAGTTATATACGCTATGTTATGCGTTGACAGACAATGGAAACAATGGGCTTTGTCAACTGTTGAAGTCGTGCGCTGGCATGCCTGGGCGGGTCATTATTACCTGACGAATATTCCTTTAACCTATGATGCTGGCTGGCTGCGCTGCTGCCGTGGCAATGGGTCATTTCTTGTCTCGTGCCGGCGCGAATGTTTCGGTGTCTGTTGCTAATAGATGTGGTAATTTACCGTCAGTGCTGTGGTCATCCTTCTTAAGTTAAGTGAAGTTATTCTTCGAGGTCAGTCTTCTGACAGTTCATTAATACAATGGTGATGCTGTTTCGCATCTTATTTAATGATGTGGCAACCTTGCCCATTAGCTGATCGTAATTTTTCGCGTTGCAAGGTTACATGTGAATTATGAAGTCCATTTACCATTCTTGGATTCAAAACTCGCACTTGACAAAATATTTTATGGAAGAAATCATTGATAATGGTAGTATGCATGATCAATCGCTCTCACAGGAGCTATTATTTATAGCTATGTTGTCGGACAGTTCTGAGTTTCGATGTCGAACAAGCCGCAGTGATGTTGGTCAGTTTTGAAAATTTCCGAAGATTCAGTGCCAGTCGATCGAAGCTTATGAGAGTTTTAGAGGCGTGAGTTGTGCAAGATGCAGGTACCGTTCCTGATCGTGTTTATTGTTTTATGAAGAGGTACGTATCGGCCATGACCTCAGGGGTGGGGGTGAATATAAGGTCCTGCACTAAAAGTTAGGCAGGCCTTCCTTTTGTTCAAGTAGAAAAGTTTTATGTTTTGAGATGGACTGTCTTTTTTCAGCTCACTGCTGTCTCGTTTATCAGCACCTGACACCTTCATAAAATTTTACCTCGTTTCATAAACCTTTTTTTGTAACTTGCAGTTTCTATGCGCAGGAGGTGTTGAGTGGGAACACACCTATATAGTGTATAAATTCATAGATTCCATAACTTCCTTACTATATGGTACCTTCTTTTTCCTTCTCTTTTGATCTCCTTTGCTGTGGTTAGAGACGCTTAACTAATTTATACTCCTATCTATTCTTGTAAATCATATTATTCGCGCTTTTTTACAGAAACAAGCAATTTGGATTTATTCAAAATTTGCCATAAAACGAGCTAAAAGTTGTGTGCTGCATTATCATAGCCAAAGATCGGAGCAACCACCTCTTCCTTCAAGTCCTTTAGCTTTCCGATATGAAAATATGGTAGCATAAGTTAAAGGACCTTTCAAATCAGTAAGGTGCTCAACTTTTTTGTTTAAAAGGTAATTTTAGCGCGCGTAGTGATTCATTTTCCGGGTGTTGCTTCTTTTAATTATGTTTTCAGCTTTCATTTGATTTGGGGTCAACTTTTAATTCTGCACAGTGACGGTTAGTGCACTTCGTCTCTTTTACCGTGTGTAGGAAAAATATGTGTAAACAATCATTTTAATCAATTGAACATAGTCAATTGTACTATATTCGGGAATACTGGCACTCTCAATCAGTCATACACATACTGCAGGTTTGTCAAAGTATTTTTGTAGCACGCCTACGTCAATCGAATATTTTAATCGTTATGAAACATTATGATGCTTTTATTTTGCAGTATTTGCACACGGTACGAGGCAATGCTGCCTCTGTACTTTCGCTCTTAGTGCATGCTATCTAGCATTTCTTTTGTACTTTGTTAAACTTACAACTCAAGTCGCACTGATCAAATGTTCGAGTCTGACCCTAAATATACTGCAATACATGTCTAAGCATATTACTTACACGAGCCCAGTACTTGCATTTTGTAGTTCAGTGTTTGTCTGTAGAATATTTTTTACAATTATCATTGAAGATCCAGTATTTCTCCAAGGAATGGACATCGCATTGTCGAACTTCCCGTAAAGGTGCAAGTCAAATTTCATTATTACGCCAACTCATTTTTCAACATAATCACGGCTTTATATTTCTTGTGCCAAACTCACATAGCTGATTCGAAAAGACTGAAGTTATGATTGCTCTAAGACACCGTCTTCAATGTGCCACGTGCGTTCACGGTTTTCTTTATAGCCCTGTAACCTTGGCCACCACCATATTCCGCTGACTTCTTATATTTTCTTGGTATATGGCTCACTTCGCAGCTAACTGCTAGACTTTTTGCCTGCCCCAAACTTGATTGAGGTCTAACTCTCACGTCGCTCTTATTGATCAATGCTTAACTCTGACAACTGCAATTTCCTTGCGCGCCATTTTGGATCTGAGCCTAAACACATGTCTCGCAGGGCTCTAATTCTGACACCCGTTTCAACGAGGTGTAAGTCTTAAGCTTGTTCTTTGTTGACCCAACTATAAAGTTTTTTGTGGGGTGTATCTCTGATATCTGTACTACACGGGCCACCAAAGCAGAAACTTGTGAGCGGTTCGAATTTGCCGCGACTCGCGACCCGTGCACCGGGCGACAAAATCGGCAAAAAGTGAGCTGAACAATGGGAGAAAGCTGTCGACTTTCAGCGCATATTCCCTCTCCTTTTTCTCAGGCTTAATTAGCAGTTCTTAGTAAAGAGTGATAGTAGCTCTGTTCTTTACCAGGCAACTTACGCTGTTTTAGCTTTCGCGGTTTCGAAAATTTGCGTGTGCAAATTAAGATACGGTGAGTTATATTCGCCAAGTGTTTCATAATTTAAATCATTGCACACTCAAATTACAATTATTTGCAATTATTCATGTGAGGATGAAATTAATTTCACTCCTTGAATTTTGCGTCACGTTGAAAATTGCAATCGATATTTTACCACTTGGTTCAAAGGAAGGTAATATTGAACGGTACGACTTAATACTTCCTTATGCTATTCACTGTAAAAATACGCGTCTGTTTGCTGCCTGCTAATTTCTTCGCCTTCAAGTCGCCAAGACTATCACTTAAGCCTGGAAATTCACTCTTAAGAATTTGTCTTAGCGTTTGCGCCTCAATAGGCCCGAGCTGAGAGTTAGGTAGGCCTTCTTTTTATTGAAATAAAATGTGTTTTTTGTAATGTTGAGGACCCCCTTTTTCGGTTTAATGCTGTGCTGTTTTTTTTTGTACCTACCACTTTCTTCTTCAACTTTTATCTTGTTTCCTTCAACTTTTATCTTGTTTCATGAACTTCTTTCCCAACTTACTGTTTCTATGCCTCATCTGCATAGATTCCATATTCCCTATTATCCATACTAAATAGTGCCTTCCTCCTTCCTCTCGTCGAACCGCTCTATTTTTGTAGCGATTAGGGAGTCTTAAACTAACATATAATCTTATCTTGTGCCTCAACATAACTCAAATATTCTCGTGTTGGAGGCTGTTTGTTCTGATGATCTATTTAAGAAGTCCATTAATTATTTTTCTACTTATCATTTTTGTTTGCTACGTCTTCTAAGCTATGTGGGAACGCTGCCTAGCTTACTTCACAGTAAACTCTATGTTGCTGTAATGAAAACCGTGAAATTTGCCTTCATAAGTTTACCATTTTTCATACGTGTTTCTGTAATCAGTAAAAGACCTGGAAAGGTCCTCAGAGTTGAATATTTGATAATTTCTTTATAACACGCAGTAGCTGATCACGCATTACTACAGCAGAGATGACGCGCTTCAACTGCCCTCACAAAACTATCATTCTAGTTTGGTGTGTATTTGCTTGAACTTCTATTTTAAAATCAGTTTAGATGTTTTTGCGATAACCATCGCAGCTACACAATCCTAGCTATACAATAGAGCATACAATCCTGTTCGCAATCCTCCCATTCTCAATTCGCATTAGTCACGTTCGTTGTAGTCGCGTCGTATAAAAATGAAAGGTACGCTTTTGCCTGAAAACAGGTAGTTATTTCTGCAGTTTTTCCTTGATGATGAATTACAATAAACACACACGTCAGCTTCTACTGCGAGCGTTTGCCTCGCATAATGAGGGTCTGTCACCCACCTGCAGGTGTGCTGCCTAATGCTGGGAGTCACTCACCTCATCCCCATTGTGGCCGCGGAAGAGCAGCGCCGCTGGAACGAAGCCTGAGAAGCAGGTCGAGCAAGCAAGGCTGTCCTTTGTGGGTTTTGTAATAACTGATTTTAGCGGCTGAATATTGATGGGGTCTTGTCGCTGCGAAAAGAGAAGGTGTCTGACTTTCTTTAATTCTATAGCATTAGGGAAATTCTAGAATTTTCTGTCAATTGCAGCGCATTGAAATTCTTCATATTTACTCGGCAAAAGCTTGTCGTGTGTTCTGTTTGTATGCCAAGAGTTTCACTCCGTTGATTTCTTTTGAGTAGTGTTTCGTTTTCAAATTATAATTGGATTTGATTTCAAATTTTATAAATCGCTAGTTATTCGTATTCGTATTTTTCAACATTTGATTTCTTACATCTAACAAATAACCTTACTGCGCTGTAAGATGCCGTTTTCTTAAACAGATTAAATTATAGCTTTATACTTTGAATTCAAATTATGTGCATTGTTGGGCAAGTCTTAATGCTGAACGGATCATCGTAAGATAATTGCCGTGGGCGGTATACGGCCGATCAAATATACGCGCCTGCCCTCTTCCATCTCTCGCTGCTTTCCTCCCTATAATTTTTTGAAGCATCTTTGCGGTATCGCATAGATGCGTACCTAACTTCATCTATTAAAACTCACCGTATATTAATTTGACATGCATGTTTTCGAAACCGCGAAAGCTCTATTCACTGTGAAATGATTTAGAGCGTTTTCTTCTACAGCGAATTATGATCCTTGTTTCTTGAACACATTCCATTTTTCCCCTCGTATATGTGAAGTTTTTTTTATCAAATCTGCTCTACTTAACTCAACGTATCAATGTTGATCTCCAACTTTCCTCTGCTACACCAATGAAGATGAACTTAATATCATAACACACACTCTTTTCCATTGAACTCTTCCCCTGTCATAAATAACAACTGGGCTATTTATTGCAATCGAAGGAACAATTCTATGAGCAATATTTTTAGTGTGAGAGTCGTATAGCTGCATTACGTTTACACAAAACAAAAAAAGTTGTGCGATACAATTCCTGAGAGCATTGAGAGGTCAGATCCCCTAGAGCTGCTTCAGGGCTCTTCCATGTGTCTCAGTAAATCCACTTTGTTGCCGGCACGAGCTCTTGTTTGCTGCAGATACAGGCAATCACATTCTGGGGCTGTTGGTAGGTCCAACTGATAGACTAAGATGCCAGATCGAGGGACTTAAACTTGAGCTTTTGTCATGGAGTACTAGGAAAATAGTTTGAATTCGTCTTTGAACAATGTTTTACTAATGCACTCGTTCATAAAATACATGATGTCATATCACTTGAATAGCATTAAATATTTTAGTTTTTAAGAACTAGACATGGTGTTTTTTTCATTAGTGCGCAGTCCTCGTTGAGTATATAATTCCTGTTGATATTTTGCACACACACAGCAGATACATGTCAGGTAGTTTTTTCGCGGTATAAAGTTTGAATTTGACTCGTCTGGTTGAGTAGGAATCTCTAGATTGTCTCTTGATCCTTACTTTTGCATGCATGATTGTTTCATGGTGAAATGGTGTACTCACTCGAGCTATAGAATCTTGAGTTTAACCGGGCTAGATGCTACCAGAGCCTTTACAATTCGAGGCATTCACTGAAGCGTATTGTGTTGTATGTAGAACAGTGGAGCGAGGCGGGTCCTGAAACATTGTCATCGTTAGCTTTCACATCTCTCTTATGGTAGGAATTAAAGGGAAATTTATGCCCATAGTGGCGGAAAAATTTTATCTGGGCTACTTTAATATATTCACGATTGGTTGTAAACTAATAAGAAGAAGCCAGCGAAGTGTGATAGATTCAATTTCATTTTAAATGCTTCACTGCAAGATTACAGCCAAGAATAAAAGCAGACGTTTGCTGTATATGTCCTATCAGGGGTGAGATAATTATTGTATACATCGTAACTAGCGGTCGTAGGGGATAATTTGAGGTCCCCAAGCTGAGAGCTAAGTAGGTTTTCTTTTTGTTGAAATAAAATTCCTCTCGTGTTTCTTTATAGGCCATCTTTTTTCGGTTCACTATTGTACTGTTTTTCAGCACGTCTGACTTTCTTCTTCAACTTTTATCTTGTTTCATAACCTTCCTTCTTAACTTACTGTTTCTATGCGCAGGGGGTCTTGTGGGAAAACACTATAGGGCGTAGATTCTACGTTCCCTCTACTCTATATTGAATGGTGCCGTCACCCTCTCTTTGGACTGCCTTTGTTGGGGTTATGGAAACTTAAATTATTCAATGATTATAATAATAAATACCGCACATATTACTGTGTTGTGCTTCTATACGCAAGTGTCTGGCATGTTTTGAGGCACTTGAATACATTTTTGCTTTTGATTTAGAATGAATGAGCTATTTGGTTATTAAGTTGACGGGTGTATTTTATTGTTAAATTATCAGAGCGGAGTTGAATCAGCAGTTATTGTTAATTGCAGTTCGCAAGGGTTGAGTTGAATAATTGTCGAAAACAACGAATATTTTAAGCTAAGCTCATCCTCCTGCAGTACTGCAAAAAGCAATGCAACCAGGAATTGACGCAAGCAGTTCTTGGATTACGATTAAGCAAAAATAACTCGGCCATTTCACCTTCAAAACTTGCTCCAGGTCTTCAGAGCGCTGTTAGAGCATAGTAAGGTAAGATTTTGAAGTTTTTGCATCCTGTGGAAGTATCAAAGGGAATATCCTTTTGTGCCGTCGATGAATAAAAGTATTCACGTCAAACCGTTCTTAGAAAAATCTGGTTTTGTATGTCAGCAATTTAAAAGACGCTGGGAATATTCATATGGAACGATCTCATGCGGAGGTGTGATCGCTCATGATAAGAATCTTACAGTCTTGATGGCTGAGTAACTCCATGCATGAGAACTCCGAGTTTTGCGGGGATCCTTGGATCATGTAGACAACCACAATACGGTACTAGAGAGGAGTTAATGATGTCCTCTATGACTGATATGTTCATCGGCTCTGGCGAACTGAATATTCTTGTCTGTAGTGGGGGGAGTAATGGCACAGCTCACTGTATCATGATGGAAAGACATTTGAAGTGTTTCTTTATTTCATTTCAAAGTCGTCGTTCTCACGAGCTGCAGTTGTACCTCCACGAAATGCTTCGAAGGCTTCGAGCATTGTTTGTATTTTTCGAGACAAGTGCTGAAAAGTTCTCTTACCTGATATTGAACGGTGAAACCTATTGTTATTTACTTAACAATGAAAGTAGCAAGTTTTGAAAGTAACATACATACCCTGAAGCCGGTGGAAATACTGGAGCCCAGCTCAGCCTCAGCTGCCGTGTGCGCCTCACGCTCACCGACCGTCTGCCACCTCAACCTTCCTGCATGGGCCGCAGATTTAGGGCAAGCCTCCCGGGTCGCCGCCCACAAGCTGTTATTATAAGCGACAACACCTTAATTGGAGTGTCCTTTATACTGCGCTCACCTCTCGTCTGCTGAGTGCTCATGCCGATGGAGAGATCTGATCTTTGTTCCCGTAATATATACGGGATTTTATTAAGCGTCAAGTGTGAGTGATGTGAATTATTTGAACGCGTGAATAGCTGCAGTCGAACGCTTTTAGCCGAAAGGTTTCGATGGCTTAAAGATTTATTGTCATTAATTTCCCTTATGAATCAAACGTTCTATCTACTTCTGATAGAATTCGTTCTCCTAATTTTGTCCCCAATTGACACAATCTCTCTCTCAAACTGTCCAATGTCGAAGAAATTGATGATGAGGCAAGCAGATTGATTTCGAGCTCATGTTTTTGATAGGGGGATCCAACTATTGTATTAGGAATTAGCGCTCCCTGGGGAATTATGTGAGGTCCCGAGCTAAAGGTTAGGTACGCTTTTTATTGTTGAAATAGATTAGGTTTTTTGTTTTGTTATGGACCATCTTTTTTTCGGTTCACTGCTGTCCTGTTTTTCGGCACCTACTATTTTCTTCTTCAACTTTTATGTTGTTTCAAGAACTTCTTTCTTAGCTTACTGTTTTTATGCGCTTTGTGAGTAGATTCCGTGTTCCCTTAACTCCATACCAAATAGTGCCTTCATCATCCCTCTCTTTGGACATCTTTGTTGTGGTAAAGGGAGTCTAAAACTTTCTTAAAATCAATCAATCATGTTTTTGATATACATATGTATATTTGTATTTAAATCCCCTGAGGAGATGCATCTATTTTATCTGTTGGCACCTCCAAGGAGATAATGTGAAATCCTGAGCTGAAAGTTAGGTAGGTCTTCTTTTTGTTGAAATGAAATGTTTTTTGTTTTGTTAAGGACAATCTTTTTTCGCTTCATTGCTGTCCTGTTTTCGATACCTCTAACTCTCATCTTCAATTTTTATCTTATTTCATAGGTTTCCTTCTTACGTTACTGTTTCTATCCGCAGGGGATCTTGTGTGGGAACACACCTTGTGCATAGATTCCGCGTTCTCTTAACGCCATTCTAAATAGTGATATGCTGCTTCATCCATCCTCTCTTTGGAGCCCCCTTTGTTACGGTTAGGGAAGCTTTAACTAACATCTAATCAAATTTAAAATATATTTATATGATGTACTACTCAATGTGTAATATCTATATACAATATTAAAATAACATTGTTTTTATGTCACGAACAACGAGCCTTCATCACTTGTCATGAGAGAAGAAAGTGTTGCCATCTTGTTTCCATTGTATTGTAACATGAGATACGTTGCATAAAGCAACAATTAGAAATAATTCACTATTAAAAAAACATTAATCTAATGAAAAATTATTAATCATTTTACTCTAATGTTAGTTGCTTTATTTCATAGTTTCCGTTCTGTTTTTTGTTCACAATACCGCACAAGATATCGTGTGTGAGATTTATTCATGTGTTTGTGATGAGACATTTTCCTGGGCGTACTTATTAATCCATATTTGACCAGCGTGATCACACGAGTATGACCACGCGTAAGTGTTGTTTTTTAAAATTGGTTCTAAAGAAAAACGATCTGAAAACGCTGAATGAACAGGGATAGAACGTTATCAGTATGCCCTTCTCTCAAGTAATGATGCAATAGGACAGTTCACCAGTGCACGCAGTTGAGTGAGAGCATGGTTTTCTGTTGCTCGTGCCAAGCAATGTCTTTGGTCATGGATTCCAGAAAAAGGTAATTGCGATTAATTTTACATGCTTCATGCTGCTGATATGAATTTTTGGCATATTAATATATAGAGATAGGTGCTTCTTTCCGTTTAACAGTTTAAATTTCGGGCAGTTCAATAGGCAGTGGCATTCATTTGAATTAGGCGTGTTCACATTATCACGCCAGCCATTTGTGAGTGCAATCCTTCCGTTTTATGTATTCAGGAACAAAAGCCTCACCATGATGCAAATACCAGATCTGTTAGAAGAAGGTGAAGATGGCCGCTACGATGTCTATATTGAACCCCCAGATATTGGTAGTGTTACTGATGAGGATAATGGAAATGAGGAAAATTATGGGCGATTGCTCCCCTCAAATCTTTCTGGGAACCAACTCTTAGAACATGCTGAATTACGTCCTCGAAATAGAAAACTTTCAGAAGAAAGCGAGGATGGCGTAAAAGAATCTTTGCCGACTAAAAGAATAAAATTTTCTCAGAAATCTGCTAAAGTATCTTGGTAAAAGGATGTGGCAAAAATAATGAAAAAAGACAAGTTCCCTCTGAAGTTACTGTTTCTTCAACAGCTTACGGGAAGAGGCCTGTTGGACCTGAGAAAACATGGTCTAAGCCAAGCGAAAATAATGTCGAGATAGATATTCCATTAGCAGTGATGGAGTACAAGAAGTCAATGAAAGGAACTAATGGAATGGATCGGAATGTGAATTGCTATCGAATTGGAATAAGAGAAAAACAAAATGGTGGTGAAGTATATTCACGGGGGTGGTTGATGCTTCTTTACAGAATGCATAGATTTAAGCTAGGAAGAGAGGAACTGTCGTTGATCAGCTGGAATTTCGTAGATCTGTTGCCATGACTCATTTGAAAAGATATCAGTCTACCCTATAAACAGCTGGACGAAAAGCTTCAATCAGTGCAAGGGGAGAGTGAGATGAGATTTGGCAATGTTGGTCACCACCTGATCCAGGAGAGGATCCGAAGGAGGTGTCAAGGCTATCTCTGTAAAGCCACAGTTCGCACAGAATGTTCTAAATGTGATGTGGGTCTGTGCATCAAATGCTTTCTTCATCATCAAAAGTGAAAACAAATGTAGATGATGATTTTTCAACTTGGATAACATCTTAGTTTGTGAAGCAAATTTGTTTTAGTATGTTCAAAGCCGCGCAATAAAGAATTTATCAACATTAAAAATGTTTTAAAGGAACCAAATTTCATTTATTGAGCTTAAATTGAATAGATTCTATTAGTGTTATCATCCTGCTAATATTTTTCAAGATTAATGCCTTTAAGACAAATAATTTAATACTTCTATTTTGTACCTGAAAATGCCTAGCGTGATCATATGAACACGGCTCATATTTTAATCGCCATGCTTTTTATTTAGTTGAAGTTACATTTTCTGTATTATTTACATCTATTTGATGATATTTGTAAAGTTTAATCAAAATCTTATCACTTAAGTTAATCTCTTCATTAATGAGTTAGGGAAGAATCTACTTCGCTGATTTTTGTGTTTTTGTGTTTATGATAGAAGCTTGTGTTAAACAAAATCCAAAATGGCCGGTCAGTTCGATACAAGTACAATGTATCGGCGAGTCCAGTCACGTAGAGCAGCATTTTTTGTCGCAGTTAGAGGAAGTTTCTTCCGAGGCGTTTTGCGGCGGGCGCGTGCGCTGAGGTGTCCTGTGTTCTGGGAATTGGTTCTACTTCAGTGCGGCCTTCCGAAACACGTGTGTCTTCCTCATGAGACGCCACGGAATGCTGCGAAATATTTTGAATTCGTGCGAGTTCTTGGGCGTCTCTTTTGGAATGCATTCTAATTTTAAAAGCCAAGTTGAAGGGCCAATGTGTTAGTTCGTAGTTATATCTTCAAACCTGTATGTCGGAGGAAACCAATGAAAATGGTTCTTTATAATTGGCTTCTGGTTTTTATATTTGCAATAAGTGCTGCCTGAATATTTTATTGCATGGTAAATATAATTGACGTTCATAAAAGGGTGAACGTCTCTGAAAGAATGCGGTCAGTCGTTGAGTGGACCCATCGCTGAATGCTGGTCCTATTATCAGGTGCATTTTTGGGGAGTGAAGAATTTCAGTCACCTGGAGTAACCATTTATCATTAAACTTTGGCTCATCTTACGCTCAAAACAAATTGATGTTCAGTTGGTATGAGGAGTTATTGTAACCTCTTCTATCATTTATTATGGTGTGATTCCATGTGGGCCTTATCCATTCGTAAAGTTTCAATCGGAGTATTGATATTGATTTAATATTTTTTAGCAATAAAATAAACTCAAAATATAGTAGACTAAGTGAAGATGATTCCGTCGTGGAGGAGAATTCTAATATCGTTTTCAGTTAATTTCATGAAACTGCTTAATAGTTCAGAGATAGTCCAATTTAGCAGACTACACTGCTAGTAAGCTCAAAAGGGGCAGTAATTTTAGTGAGAAGCGCAGGTATGTAAACTAAGGCTTCAGTGCGTTCAATTTTTAGCGCTGGAGCGCAGATGCATTATGAAGGAAGAGACCAAAATGCTGTAATTTATCATAAACCGCTCATGCTAGAATGTTTACGGTGTATCTAGTAATCAGCTTGTGTCAGAGCCTAAATCTTTCCATTGAAACACATCGCATCACATGTTAGTGTTATTAAACCAATTATCAGCTGAGCAACCCGTGTCATTACACTAGGGTTGCGGGAAGCAGTGTCGTCGGGAGAATACAACTATTGTATAGCAGGAATTTACGCTCCCAGGGGAAGACAGACGTGAGCTTCTGAGGGGAAGGTTGGGTAAACCATTTATTGCAATAGGACACGTTTTATGTTTTGTTACGAACAATTTTTTCTGTTTACTACAGTTTTTCAGCATCATCTAACACTTTCTCCTTTAACATTTATCCTCCTCAGGGGAATACAACTATTCTATCTATAGGAATTAGCGCTCCCAGGGGGAAAATGTGAGGGCCTGAGCTGAGAGTTAGGTAGGCCTTCTTTTTGTCACAAAAAAAAAAATTTCTTATGTTAAGGACCATTTTTTTTTTCGGTTCACTGCTGTCCTGTTTTTCATCACCTACTAGTTTCTTCTTCAACTTAGACCTTGTTTTATAAACTTTTTTCTCAACTCACTGTTTCTATGCCCGTTCTGCATAGATTCTGCGTTCCCCAAGCCCACACTAAATGATGCCTTCCTTTATCCTCTCTTTGGATCGCATTTGTTGCGGATAGGTGGGCTTAAACTAACTAATAATCTAATCTAATCTTATCTTTAACATTTATCGTGTTTCATCAAGTTCTTTCTATCTTGCTGCTCTTAGATGGAGGGTTAAAGGATTCATCGTATACAGAGATCCCCCGTTCCCTCGATTCCATTTAGTTCACAAGTTTCACAAAAATTCTTGCTCTCATGAGGCTTAGTATTTACTGTTTCAATATCACGTTTGTCTGCCTACTCTAACGTTTTGATGGTAGATGCTGTAGAGCACAGGTAAAAGGTCCTTCAGGACGCCACAGATGTCATTTTGAATATGAGGACAAGGTCGACTTTTAAAGCTATCTCAGTCCCTCGTCTGCTGAGGCGGAGCTTGTGACACCTTAAAAGGAGCAAATTACCTACGAGTTTTGATGCAAAAAATTCGATGCACTGTGTAGAGGTCTTCAACCTCAGACCGTCGTTTAAACTCCTCTTGTTCAAGAAATTTATTACGATTTTGACTGCACTAATTATACGTGCAGCATTATAAGGAGTGGTAACGCGAGAAAACTCGCCAAGTTTGGCTATTGAGATGGCGTTGAGCGTACAATATTTAATCAGGGGCTAATGTACTATATACCTTGTACATGTATTTTGTATATACTATACATGCCTAGAATTGGTTATCTCATCCATTGATGCAAAGTCGTGTTTTTAGAAAAATTAAAAAATCTATTCATCGTCCGAAACTCCAATGCACATGAATTTACGGCGCCTAGTGTTGGATCCATTGGCTGGCATAAAAATTTGAACATCTGAGTAATTACAAGAAGAGAAACTGGGTATGAATCATGTCAGTTCATTTTATGTCACAACGTATAACGAGTGCGATGAAAGACACTTAAACACTACTGGAATGATAGCTATTTGTGCCAGGCATTTCGTATCGATGTATTCGGCACTTGAAAATTTCGAACAAATTTGCATACATGTCATCTATTGTTATCAGTACAATGTAAACCCTGTCAGTTTCCGAAAATTTATTTAGAATATACACCATTGCACCTCAACATAGCCACACAGCAAGATTTGGACGAATGTCTCTTGTAGTCCATATAAGTATTGGCCACTTTATAGGATGTGCATTTTTTCCGCAGTTCATGTTGCTTAGCTTACCTGTCTCATAGGAGGGTTCATATTTTCTTATTTCTTATGATGAATTCATCCGTTACTTGACTTTCAATGTGTTTGATACCACGATCACCGCTTATAATGGTGCAGCAATGCTTTTGTGAAGTTGGCGGAAGTACAAACTTCACTTACACAAGACTATCTTCGACGCTTCATTGAAAAAGTTCGTCCACTATAGAAGAATTTACGTCTGTTGATGGCTCTTCATCTGACGAGCCGCCGAACTCCCGAATTAGCTCCTTGCCTTTTTGGTCCTGGCTACAACAGAGTTTTTGTCGAGGCTTGCCAACCATCCTTCCGCTTGTGCTGGTAGCTACGAGACTGCCCAAATGGTGGACGGTCTTTTGAGTTTTGTCAAATGGGAATTCTTGTAAAAGTGAAATCTTGCCACTACGAGACTGCTGGGAAAACAAAAATAGAATATCTTAACGAATAAGCGGCGTGCGTTAGTGTTCAAGTTGACAATTTTATAATTAATACCGTACTATTCAAACAACAAATTAGCATGTTCTTAAATTTTAGGCATGATTAATGATTATTAATTTGGGCGTTATTTTGCTGTACATAACGAGGAATTGAATTGTAGAAGTTTGAAATCAATTTGTAAAGTAATTCATGGCCTTCATTGAACGCAGGTGTACATTGAATTCTTCCTTCGCTCATTTGAAGTTTGAGTGTGGCGTTTGCACTCTGACGCAGTTAAATGCTTTAAAAGTCATTTCGTAACAAATGGGTACAAAATTTACGTTCGTGACAGTTTATATCAGTTTAAACTGAAGACATTGCAATATTTAAACCGGTCATATGGTCTCATATAATGCAGAAATATTATTGTGGTTTGAATTAAAAGCTTCATTACCGCACTAATTTTAATACTGCTCCATTTACTAATCAAGTCTCAGTTCCTCGGTAGGAATAAAATTTAATGAGGATAATTTATTGAGAGTACACGATAGTTGATCATCTGCAATTTTTCGGAACAATTGGCAGTTAAGGCTTATTTTGTTTTACGAACGTTTTGGGATAACTTACCCAGCTGTGGTTGATTCGCGATAAGTCATGGTGTGTTACTAGCAAAATTACGTAGAACGTCTTTGAACGCATTTGGATGAGAATGTATGCGCACAGTTACACTGTAGTTTAGCCCAGGAAATGAACTTCAACCTGAATGTATCGTGCATCGTGCATTTTTAGCTATGAATCCATAGTTTTTACGGAAGTTCATTCAGTGAATAACACTAGCCAGAATTTTCATCGTTCTCCGAAAGAAAACGTTTCTCCGCTCAGTGTCTGTTTTAGAAAAAGGGAAAAAGCATTGCTTGCAGTCGAGTGTCTGCTGAAGTGGCGCGACCGCGAGCTGCTACGTAAACTGCTGGACGCTTGGAGAGGAATTGTTTACACACGATGATTGTGTCTGCCGCCGCTGGGTCTAAACTGTCTTCATCTAAGAGCTCTCATATACGGGAAGGCTGAGGGGTTCATGATACACTGCTTTCACTGTGCAGCTATGAGAATAATAGGGATGAAAATCTTATCTGTGAGCCAGATTGGATTTGGAAGACTGCCGCATCTTTAGTACTTCACAATCGAAATGAAACGCTCTGATGTTGTCTCACGTTGGACCTTTTTCGCTGATGACTTAGCGGAGTTTACTTTTGAATGTGAATTTATATTGTAGGAATAGGTATTTAGTGCAAATCGAATATCGCAGGGAAAAATCAACGCAAAAACGAATAACAGGTGAAAAAATAGATGTGTTTATTAGAATGCCTTCAGTGTCACATTACAATTTCATAATATAACCATAGAACAGAAAGCCACTGTAAGATGAATGGGGGACAATATTTCAGCGCAACAGAGATTCTGGGCATAAAATCGTTCGATTATAGCATACAATCTCTGCCAGTGTAACAACGTGAAACGATTCCGAACAATAGAGGGCAGGTGAGTCAATGCTGCAGAGGCCGTTCAAGCAAGATCACAGCAGAGAGCTTCTTATCAATGGGTCTTTGTTCTCGAGCAGCGGAAGGAGTGGGAGCCACAGGGAGTCCCTCCACTGATGCTGCCACTCAACCCCCAGCTACCGTTTGTTGTGTCGAGGCCGTGTGAATGCTGCTCGCTTTATTGTCATGGCAGCCCTGGTTTGGGATGTACCTGCTCACAATTTTGTCTTCTTTCCTAATGGTTTTGGTGAAAAAACTGGACGCTTTCGCGTAACATATGTGGTGATCCCAGCGGCAAGCCGCGGACCTCCACAAGACCTGAGAAAAGCTGCCTCCAGACTAC